>MJUU01073756.1:87537-135461 GCA_002080025.1 Modiolus philippinarum | reverse complement strand
GTGATTAAGCAAGCACGTGACCAAGTTTGGTTTTGATCCGATGTAGTATACTCAAGTTATCATCCGGAAACCAAAATTTTATTGAAATTTTAGTCTATTTTTAGCAACTGTGACCTTGACCTTGGTGCTACCATCCTGGAAATCAATAGGCTTTTGAATTGGGTGATAAGCAAGCACGTGACCAAGTTTGGTTTTGATCCGATGTAGTATACTCAAGTTATCATCCGGAAACCAAAATTTTATTAATTTTAGTCTATTTTTAGCAACTGTGACCTTGACCTTGGGGGTACCAACCAGGAAATCTATGGGGTACCGTCTTGGGTGATAAGCAAGCATGTGCTAAGATTGGTTTTGATCCGATGTAGTATACTCAAGTTATCATCCGGAAACCAAAATTTTATTGAAATTTTAGTCTATTTTTAGCAACTGTGACCTTCACCTTGGGGGTACCAACCTGGAAATCGATAGGTTCTGTCTTCAGTGATAAGTAAGCATGTGACCAAGTTTGGTTTTGATCCTATGTAGTATACTCAAGTTATCATCCGGAAACCAAAATTTTATTGAAATTTTAGTCTATTTTTAGTAACTGTGACCTTGACCTTGGGGGTACCAACTGGAAAATCAATAGGGTTCTGTCTTCGGTGATAAGTAAGCATGTGACCAAGTTTGGTTTTGATCCTATGTAGTATACTCAAGTTATCATCCGGAGACCAAAATTTTATTGAAATTTTAGTCTACTTTTAGCAACTGTGACCTTGACCTTTGGGGTACCAACCTGGAAATCGATAGGGTTTTGTCTTGGGTGATAAGCAAGCATGTGACCAAGTTTGGTTTTGATCCCATGCAGGATACTCAAGTTATCATCCGGAAACCAAAATTATTGAAATTTTAGTCTATTTTTAGCAACTGTGACCTTGACCTAGGGGTTTACCAACCTGAAAATCAATAGGGTTCTGTCTTGGGTGATAAGTAAGCATGTGACCAAGTTTGGTTTTGATCCGATGCAGGATACTCAAGTTATCATCCGGAAACCAAAAAGATGGACGTACGGACCAGGGTAAACCTTAATGCCCCCGACTGCCTAGCGGCGGGTGCATAAAAATCCCATCAAAATCTGATGAAAACTTAAGATTTCTTATATGTCTAATAATTGCAATTTTTGCCCCTTTAACCCCTTATAGAATAAAGAAGGGAAACAGGGAATGTGTCAAAGAGACAACGACCCAAAGGGGAGTTATAACAACTCAAAGCCACCATAAGATCTTCAATGAACAGTGAGGGAACCCCACACCCAATGGCAGATCGGAGTCTACCCCTAAATAAAGAGTAATCAAGTTCAGCAAACTATAGACTACTATAGACAAAAGAGCTGTGGCCGAATGGCAGCCAAATATTCCCCCTGCTCATTGAACCCTGGATCAATATGGTAAGTGCAATTTTAAGTTGGTGTTGACACAATACAGGTATGGACACAGTACAAGTGTGGACACAATACAAGTATGGACACAATGATATAATCTTCAAGGATTCCAATGAAAATACTCTGTCTGGATCAGACAAATATGAAATTCACCTTTTTTAAGCCTATTTGACATTTTACACAAAAATCATAAGCATTATAGAAATTTCATTGCAACACTTTGAAAACAACTTTTCAAGAGGATTACAATGAAGAAAGTGTGTCTCTCCAACAGTTTGACTTCACAATATCTACAAAAATTTTTCTTGGAAAAAAAAAAGATAATGGCAGGAGAAATCAACGAAAGTCAAAGTCGAATTATCTCCCCTTCCTGATTTCAAACAATAATCATATTCCATCATGCACATCTACATATAGTGTCCTTCCTTTGTGTTAAGTTTCATCAAAATCATTCAAGTGGTTTGAGAGGAGTTGCGCTTACGAGGTAACCAATACATAGGGAATCAATGAAAAGTCAAAGTCGAATTATCTCCCCTTCCTGGTTTCGAACAATAATCATATTCCTTCATGCACATCTCCATATAGTGTACTTCCTTTGTGTAAAGTTTCATCAAAATTCTTCAAGTGGTTTAAGAGGAGTTGCCCTTACAAGGTAACCCATACATAGGGAATCAACAAAATGTCAAAGTCGAATTATCTCCCCTTCCTGGTTTCGGACAATAATTATATTCCCTCATGCATATCTCCATATAGTGTCCTTCCCTTGTGTAAAGTTTCATCAAAATCCTTCTGGTGGTTTAAGAGGAGTTGCGCTTACGAGAAGTGTGGACAAACAAACAGATGGACGGACAGACAGACAGACAGGATGATTTCTATATACCCCCCCCAAACTTTGTTTGTTTGCCAGGGGTATGGTTTGCGGGGGGTATAATAAAGTAAACTAACTAGAAAACAGACAAGACACACAAAGGCTTTATAAATTTCCTGACTTAGGACAGGAGCAAACCTGCTGCGGCCGGGTTAAACTAGTTTTATTGGGCCCAAACCTTCCCCCATAGCCAATGTGATAAATCAAAAAACAATCGTAACAACAGTAAAATTCAGTTGGCAACAGGACTGAGTCAATTGTGACAAATGAAACTGACAGAACTAAATAAACGGACATAAACATGCTTATCACAAGAGACTACTAGCAGTTAACTGACATGAAAGATAAAATAAAATTAGCTTACAATGAGAAGAATCTATTAAAGAAAAAAAAATCCCATTGAAATCAGATGAAAAATAAAAAAATTAAGGTAATCTGTATGTTGCAAGTTTGGTCCCATTAGGCCCCTCATAGCTGGAAAGGAAACAAGTTATAAAAAATCTGGTGGGGCAGCACTAGTTAATTTTTCATAAGGAATCCATTGCAAAAAACTCAATCAAAAACAGACTAAAAATAAAAAATTGAAATTTTTGAATTCTCCCCTTTTGGGCCCTTTTTATCTTGTGAACGGTACATGCCACGTGAAATCTGTTGGCATACCCAAGATTGGAAATTTTCTAAGGAGTACACTGAAAGAAACCCCATCAAAATCTGATAAATAATAAAGATTCTACAGTCAAATATGTGAAAACACCAACTTTAACCCCTTTCGGCCCCTTTTTCTAAAATAGGAGAGGCCAGGAACATAAAATTGTGAGCCCGCTTAAGCATGTGCCAAGAAACATCATACTAAAATTTGAAAAATATCCGTTCACTGGAACTTAAGTTATGCTGTCCACAGACACAAAAATACCAAATTTTACCCCTTTTTGGCCCCTTTTTCAGAAATGGGTGGGGCGACAAACTTGAAGTTAAAACCCAGGCTTAACCTTATACCAAAACCTCATACTGAAATTTGAAGATAATCCGTCCACTAGAAACAAAGCAATGCTGGCCACAGACACCGACGACTGCGCCATAGCATAATACGACTGCAAAACTTTTTGTTTTGCGGTCTTATAAAAAGCCCTGACCTACATGTGTAGAAAATGTTGCTTATTTTTATTTAGTGTTAACATGATAGCATTATGCAGCCATGTATCTTCCCTGCTGCACTAAAAACGTGAACACCAACATATTACAAAATGTGGAAATAACTTTGTGTGCAGCAACTGTTTTATCCATGGGAAAAAATAAGTAACTACTATGAAATAGTTCATATGGTGGCTAAAAATTCCATAAAATTTGAACAAATTAATATGTAGTGGTTTCTGAGAGGACAAGATTATCCAAATTTGTATAATGAGGTTGAAATGTTAAAAGAACCAAACTCCTACACATTTGACAAATCAAAATGCTCACGCATAATGATCTAGTAAGCCTGTTAAATTTGAACAAATGTCTGGAGTTGTATCAACAAACAAGTTGATATACAGACTGTTGGAAGCAGCCCATTACTTTTAGTCTATCAGTATTTTAGGTTACTTGTTGTCTATCAGTATTTTAGGCTACTTGTTGTCTATCAGTATTTTAGGTTACTTATTGTCTATCGGCATCTTAGGTTACTTGTTGTCTATAAGTATTTTAACCCTTTCAGCGATAGTATCCAAGGCGGAAGTAACTCTGAGACGATGGCTTCCCTGACAGAGTGAACACATTGATCGGTGCTACACTTTAAATATCTATCAGAAATTCATTTTTGGGAGTTGAATGTTAATTTTTTTGCTTGAGAATAAACAATTACAGACCTTTGCATTTTATTTATTTTCTATTCAATTCCGTATATATTTTCACATGAAAATTTGAATACCACGCACGAAATTTGTCCCATTTTGGAAAAATTTGTATTCCCGTTAAAAGTTCCAAAAGAAATTTTTTAAAATGAGAAACATCAACGAAGTGAACATTTCAACAATATGATGCTGTTTCGTTATGTATTCCTGGCTAAAATTCTCATTTTCGTCAAAATTTTATTATCCTTTGTCCATAAAATCAAGAAGAATTTCATCAAAATTTGTTCCCGAACTTTAAATTTGTGTAAAATCCACATTTTTCATCCTTTTTTCATCCAGTTTTTGCAACGGAAGCGCCATTCTTATTCACATCCGGTAAACTCATCAAAAAAAGACAACTCTAGTCTAAAAATAGATACACAAGGCGGGAAATTCAAACACGTATTGAATCCCGCTAGAGCGGGACTCATCGTCAGCTGTCTGAAGCCAGAATCCCGCTGTAGCTGGACTCGTCGGCTAAAGGGTTAAGTTATTTGTTGTCTGCCAGTATTTTAGGTCACTTGTTGTCTACCAGCATTTTAGGTTATTTGTTGTCTATCTGTATTTCAGGTTGTTTTCTATCAGCATTTTAGGTTAGTTGTTGTCTATCAGTATTTTAGATTATTTGATGTCGATCAGTATTCTAGGTTACTTGTTGTCTATCAGCAATTTAGGTTAGTTGTTGTCTATCAGTATTTTAGGTTAGTTGTTGTCTATCAGTATTTTAGGTAATTTGTTGTCTATCAGTATTATAAGTTATTTGTTGTCTATCAGTATTTTGGGTTATTTTTTGTCCATCTGTTGTCTATCATTATTTTATGTTACTTGTTGTCTATCAGTATTTTAGGTTAGTTGTTGTCTTTTAGGTTAGTTGTTGTCTATCGGTATTTAAGGTTATTTTTTGTCTGTCAGTATTTTAGGTTATTTGTTGTCTATCAGTATTTTGGGTTATTTGCTGTCTATCAGTTATTAAGGTTATTTGTTGTCTATCAGTATTTTAGGTTATTTTTTGTCCATTTGTTGTCTATCATTATTTTAGGTTACTTGTTGTCTATCAGTATTTTAGGTAAGTTGTTGTATATAAGTATTTTAGGTTAGTTGTTGTCTACCAGTATTTTAGGTATTTGTTGTCTATCTGCATTTTAGGTCAGTTGTTGTCTATCAGTATTTTAGGTTAGTTGTTGTCTATCAGTATTTTAGGTTATTTGTTGTCTATCAGTATTTTAGGTTATTTGTTGTCTATCAGTATTTTAGGTTATTTGTTGTCTATCTGCATTTTAGGTTACTTGTTGTCTATCAGTATTTTAGGTTATTTGTTGTCTATCAGTATTTTAGGTTATTTGTTGTCTATCAGTATTTTAGGTTATTTGTTGTCTATCAGTATTTTAGGTTATTTGCTGTCTATCTGCCATTTCTTATATTTGGCTTCCATCTGCATTCAAGAAACGAAAGTTGTTGAAATGGCAATCTGCATAACTACAGTACAGAAAGAGTGGTACCGTTACAAATCACTGTGACAGACATGTCCCACTCCAAGAGTGATACTGAATAACCTTTTCTTTGTAAGAAGAACATGTATTTTCATTATTTTTTTCTTAATTTAAAGTGGTGAAACACAACACTCTCAATATAAAAGAATAAGAAAAGATCTCAAACAGGAAAAAAGATATTTCCATCCACTCTTAGAATGGGACATGTATATCACAGTGATTTGTTACGGTGCCACTCTTTCTGTACTGTATAATTAACTGCATCTTTAGTACTTACAATGTACTTGATTAAAAATGCATTTCATAATTAAAAAAAAACAAAAAAAAAACATATATATATCAAATTATGGACAAATTTTGTCTAAAAACTGAATCTTAATACAACAACAAGAGGCCCCAAGATGTCAATTCTGAAAAGGCCAAAGATGTGGATATTCACACATGTAGCATCTGCCATGAACTCCTCCACATTTTGGGGTTTAGAGATTTAATTTGTTGCAGAATTATTGCATACAGACCTGTAGATGGACAATAAGCTTTCAGAATATTTATTCCTGTTCCAAACTTTGGTAAATTTCCTAAAACTGTCAAAGACTCATAGCTTAGACATTTTGGCAAATAATCTGATATTTTAACAAATAATTCTAAATGCTTAGAATTCTTCAATATGATAATAATGATTCCAATTTTGGTTAATATCCTGAAAGTCTTAAATATCACTATTTTTGAAATTCCACTGAACAACTACATTATAATAATTTGTTTCAATTAGGACAAATATTTTTGTCCAATTGTATTTCGAAAATACTTGATTCCAATCTTGGTTAATTTCCTGAAAATCTCAAAGACCACTTATTTTTTGGAATTCTACCTTGCAACCATACTATAAGAATTAGTTTCAATAAGAACATTTTCCCCACTTGAATTTCAAAAATATTTGATTTCAATTTTGGTAAATTTCCTGAAGGGCACAAAAGACCCTTTTTTTAAAATCTTCCTGGCAACCATACTTTTAGGATTAATTTCAACATGTTCGAGTAGAACAAACATTTTCACCAATAGGATTTCAAAAATATTCAATTCCAATTATGGAAGTATCTTGAAAGTTTCAAAGACCACTTATAATGCATATTTTTGGAATTCTAAAGTGAAACCACAGTTTAAGAATTTGTTTCAATTAGAACAAAAATTTTCAACAATTTGATTTCCAAAATCTTTTACAAAAATGTTTTATTCCAATTTTTGTAAATTTCCTGAAAGTCTCAACATGCTCAAAGGTCAATTATATCTAGAAACCATACTTTAAGATTTTTTTTGTTACGACAGACCTTTTCATTTCTTAGATTTCCTAAATATTTTATTCCAGTTTTGGTAGATCTCCTGATGGTTTCAAAGACCACTTATTATTTGGAATTCTACATTTAAACCATGATAGTTTAAGAATTTGTTTGTATTAGAACTGGGACTAATATAACAGGGATTTGAAACATTCACATTTCTAACAATTTCGGTGTCTCGACAGATTCACCTGTAAATCGTCATATTTGTTAGCATTTCTCTGTTGAAACATAGGAAAGTTTTAGTACACTTTACAGCTACATTTTTCCACCGATTTCAATACAAAGAACACCATTTTATAGAAAAAAGATTGCTGAAAATCATAGTGTATTTTTTGTAAAATAAATTTATTCCAAAGTACACAAACTTTGCTCTTAAACATGGATAAATACGTATTTTTTTAGAAATTTTACACTTCATGACGTTTTTTTCAGTACACTTTCTATTTTCCCTAAAATATTTAATGCTACAAAATTTATATGATTGAAAAGATGAAACTTCGATGCGAATCATGGTATATTTTTCTTTAAATTTAGTTGAAAATTTAGTTTTAAAATACACAGGGAAAAGTTTATTAGTGTTTCAACCATATATGTGATAAGGTCAGGATGCCAATGTAGGAGGTTGAGGGGTCAATGAGGGAGATTTTTTTCGGGTCGGTTTTAGCGGACTATTTTTACTCTTTGGTGGTTCTTAATGTGTTATATGAGTACATAAAATGAAACCGATCATATTTTTATGATTCACTAGGCTATTTAGTCAACTGCTTTTCATATACAATTCCTGCTCTCAATGGAGAGAAGATATAGCTTCAACCCTTTCTCCTTTCCCTTTGGTGTTATTGTTTATGGACAAATTAGTTGGAAGGAAATTGACCCAATTAAAGCTTTAAGATTATTACTTAATATTTATAAGTGTTTCTAATATCATTTCATTGCGTATACTAATATTTTTAAATTTGCAAATATTGAAACAATATATATTAAAATCCAATAAAAATTCTTAAAACTGATGTAACTTTTCATTTCTGAAGAATTGATAGATGATTTTAATTAAAGGGAACACATGAAAGTTTTTTTAGTCTATGTTATACACACTATAAGGGGAAATAACTCTGGACATCAATTGCGTATATTGAACCATTCGAAGTTTTGACTTTTACGTCTTGAAATATTTTGTGAATATCAGGGCTTATAACATTAAACAAACAGTTCATTGTCTAATATATGTGTATTACATGTCCTAAATTCCTTAACTGGGCTTTCACATGCCACTTTGACTTACCATGTTTACTAAACATGGTGACTCCTAAAACAACTGGACGATGATTAAATGATGGCCATGTTGCTGGAGGCTATAAATGACACCTGTGATTATTTAATAAAACAACAAAATATCATTAATTACTTTTAAATTCAATGAGAAATCAACCAAGCGCAACTGATTGACAGGCATTATAGGGTACAATACTTTTCACATTGTTTTTAAAAAACAAATACAGGAGTTTTGCAGCCAAATCCGTGAGGACAAATTTCAGGGCTTAAAAACTGGAGACTCCCGCTGGATCCGGGAGCTATCACATGTACATTTTTGTATGTTGAACCCCAAAATTTATTTCTAAAAATGGCATGAGCGTGGTCACATTAAAAAAAAAATTCATTAGCAATGTTAAAAATTTTTCCTGCATAAATTATATATGGCTATAAAGCCAATACAAAGGGCTTTATACTGGTAAAATTTCGTAATAGTAGGATGGAATTTGACATGTAAACTAGCGAGTTAAAGTTAGCCAATTTTCTTTATTTTCATTGTTCTGAGGTAGTTCGATCCTAATAAAAATTTAAGAAAGAATTTTTTTCTTTTAAGATATTTTGTAGGTCTTAACCTACATGTATGTATTCGAAAAATAAAATAAAAATGATATGTCACCGATCATCTTTTCCCTTTATCTGGCTTGGAAAATTAGGCCAAATTCAGTATTTTTCAGCAATATTTACAAAGAATATATAGGGAACTGTGATAACATGCATATTGTTTATCTTTCATATAAAATAAATATCAGATAGATTTTTAAAATTTTTTGATATTTCAGAGATATACATTTAAGCTATCTGTTACGCTGAAAAAATCTATATGTCACCGTTCGATTAAGAGAGATATTTTATATAGTTAACAAAATAGACAATATTTACGGGAAAAGGGAGCTAATTCGCGGGAAAGTGTATGTCAATCTATTATGACGCCACAGTGAATGGGCCAATACAGGAATATTCAGGCTTGAAAATCAAGTCAATTCCGCATCCGACTCGTGTTTTGCAAATGCACCAATCGAATGCGCCGTGTATTAGTGTCGAACTACCTTAATCATTGATAACTGTTATTTGTTTATTGGACGGTTTCTCGATAATTCTATGAACTATTTACACAAGAAAACAACCCATGGTGCATTTATTACCCTTTTTTAATTAGAATTTCATTGTTGTTTGAATTAGAATTAAACATTGTAGATATGTGATAAATCAGCTTTACGGCAAAGTTTTCAGAATAATTTTATGTTGCATACCTGCCAACTTTCACGATTTTGGCGTGATCTACACGATTTTTACCTTCTGTCACGATGTCACGATCGTGATACAAAAATTTGGCATAAAACATGATTTTGAAGAAATTCACACGAAAAAATGTTTGTTTACACGATGTTGGCTGTTGAAAGGGAGATAATCCAAATTCTCGAAAGGGAGTTAACCAGATACTCGATATTAGCCAATCAGAAACGGTTTTACATTGATCACCCGGTTTTTTGAGTGAAAAACAGCTGATTGGAGTCGGCATGTAAACAATCGTAAATATGACGAGTTTGGTTGATTTTTTGTTGATTTTAAGGCTTCGGCGACATAAATAAAAGTGACCACCGGCAATCATAGTGAACAGTTCTTGAATTATGAATCAAGGTTAACAATCCCTGATACAACGAGCTGCATGCACCACACTTGACAGTTCCGTGGATGGCTATGCGAATGACTTTGTCGTTGCAAGTTCCCCGTTCTGCAGAGTTTGCATAGTTGAACTGAGTAGCCTTAACGACATTAACAAACATATTGGTACTGTCATGCACGAAAGGTCACTCAAAATCCCAGAACACCACTTTTTTGAAAAGAAAAGACAAAAAATATTTTAATGCTCGCTTTATTTATAGAAGAATGGAATAAAAGGAGAAATGCAGTAAATGTACATCAGGCAAATTATAAAGGGGAGAAGAGAAGAGAATGGTTTCATTAACATGCTTGCAATCTTTAATTTTCCCCAAAATGGTCAACTGTAAATTAAAATAACAGCAACATAATGATTAACAGCAAGCACTGCTTTTGTTTCCCTTATTAAACAGTTAAAACTAAATTAAAATTTAACAGAAATGGTCCAAAAACAGTTCAAAACTGATTTATTGGACCAAAAATATTTAAGAACCAGCAGAATTGCCCAAATCACAATAAAAGAGGAATGTCTTGTCTCCCTCAATAAGAGGTAAAGTCTTCTATAACACCTAGGTGTTTGTATTTGATAAAAATAGCATCAAGTATTAGACAAAAAAAACTTCGCGCAAAACACCGCGAAATCTCACACGACTAAAAAGGAAGGTCGCGCATAAAAACCCCCATGGAGTTTTTCAAAAGTTGGCAGGTATGATGTTGAGTAAATCAAAAGTTACGGCCAAAAATCGTATCCAGGACAATGCTTTTTATTCAATCAAACTGGTTTGCTAAATAGATTAAAATCCTATTATATTTGTCCAAGATTAGAACAAACATTTCCATCCATTGGATTTCCAATAACTGTAGATAATTTGATTTCAAAAAATTTAAAGAAAAATAATGTCCAGGGTCTATAACAACTGTTGTTTCCGACAGTCATTACTACTCTATACTATAGATCATGTAGATTGCAGGGATCTAGGGCTCAAATAATTATTAGACTAGACAACCTCATCAACATAATGTAGGTTTATTTCATCTTCTTCTTCTTGCTTCAGTATGAGCTACCCCTTATAGGATCGCGTTTAATGCTTGAAGGCTTAGCGTTACTACAGTTAAGTCTTTAAAATCAAAAATAAAAATGTATTGAAAACACAGGCACTTGTTTCATAAAAAAATCAGTCCCTCCCTCTCTTCTGGGAGGGACTGATTTTTTTTTTATGAAACAAGTGCCTGTAATTGAAAACAAATTTATACAAATTTGGCCATTTTCCATCATTTTTTTCGGTCACAACTTTCCACTCTTCAAACCTTCAATCAAAGGAACAAGAAATGCATTTTAATCATTTGTATGTTTACTTTTGTTTCCATGTGTTTTTGAGAATATAAGTGTAAACTATGTTGATAAACTAAATGAAAAATGTTTTTCGACAAATTGTATACAAACCGGCCATTTTGCGGGACTTTTGTATTTTCAAAACCAAGTTCGTAACCGAAACGATTTATTTCCGAGCATTGGGTTATCCGAAATCAAATACATTTATTAATTAACTTAAGAGTATTTATATAACCGGCTTAAGGTAGATTGGTACTCCAAATTTTTTTCCATGGATTTTTTTTTATATTTTACAGGAAAGTATCCTTATTATATAAGCATTGAATTAAAAAAAATAAAAAAGGGGGCGGGGGGTCACCATGCTTGTTTTTAAAATAACTGATATCAAAATAATCAAATATTTCTAATGAATATATAGGGAAAACAGGTATTTTGTTGATTTCTTTAAAACTATTCCATATATTTCTTTATACTTTACTCCTGTGTTAGCCCTTTGAACATACTTTAAAAAAAATATAAAGAAAAATGGGGGTCACCGACTTTGTTCTCCATATTATTTGTAAAACGTGAATTTTCATAGTGATACCTATGTAAAATATTTTTATCAGATTATCTCCCTTTTAAAAAAAATCCTCTTCCCATTTATTCAATTATCAATTAAGTTACCATAAAGACATTGTGAAATCAAGTACATGTAGGTCCTTTGCATTTTGTATTATGGATATAATATTGATTGATTCATAATAAATAAAATTATTTGCATATTTCAAAAGCAGATAATACCATAACAGCATAAATAACAAATTCAAAATGGCGGAAGACTACCGATCTACCTTAATAGCAAAACTCCCAAACACTGTACTTTCCTGTTCATATTGTACTATTACCTCACGTTAGTTTCAGCATGTCTGTCACAAAACACCCCTCACAGAAGAAGTAAGTTTGTGCAAATTTTTATCTAATTAACTAATCTATCAAAGTTTTGTGCAAATTTGTACTCAGTCTTATTAACTGATTCTAGCACCCTAAATTCATATCCCTAAAACCCAGCTCAAAGCTCTACACAGTCATATCAAATTAGAAAGGCACGGAAAGGGTTGGTGACGAGTTCTGTGCGTAATATGCGGACAGTCATCAAATGATGTAAACAGAACAACTGAGAACATTGATTTCACAATATAAATGATTTATAGGAGAAATTGAAATTAAACTATATGGGATTGAGGCTGGGTAAGCCTAAAAAATTCCACTCGTTTAATTTCTTTTAATAATAACAATGTTCATGTAATTTTACCATCCTGTTTTCTGTGTAGAGGTCATCAAAGATACCCTGTTTCTTCGTGTTAATTGGTCCATTCAGGACTTAATTCTGGTGTATAAAATACGCTCTCAATGATTCAAATACAAAATTCTATAGTTTAATCAAGTGTGAAAGTAAGCATGAAGAGGTCTTGTAAATTTTATCAGTTTAAACTGAAATACAAGGTATTCTGAACTGTACAGGCTGAAAATTTTCCTCAATTTTGATCAGTATTGAACATTTCTTGAAAAAAATGTGTCGTTTAATTTTCACCAAAAACTGAGAATAGAAAGAAAATAGGGATATGCAAGACATAATAAAATTTGAAAAATCTACCGTCCTTTTTTTCGAAATTTAGAATAAACTATGTAGAATCAATTAAATTGCTGAATCCATGCTTTCAACCCCTTTGTAAGAAATCTGACTTTTATATTTTTACATTATTTTTAGATATCTATATATGTATAAATGTAGAGTTAATGCACTCGTTATGAATGACTGGAAGTAGGTCGCTTAATTTTATGAAAAAAAATCAATAAATATTTATTTGCTGTGTGAAATATTTATTGATTTTTACAATTTCGAAATTGTACTTACCTCAGTGGTTAAAATGAAAAATAGAGTTATCTCCCATACCTGTTGT
Organism: Modiolus philippinarum; assembly: GCA_002080025.1. Classification (NCBI taxonomy): domain Eukaryota; kingdom Metazoa; phylum Mollusca; class Bivalvia; order Mytilida; family Modiolidae; genus Modiolus; species Modiolus philippinarum. The sequence continues at coordinate 122,226 of MJUU01073756.1, read as the reverse complement.
ATAATTATATGTAATTAGGGCCCCGCCACTTTGTGGCGGACGCCCTATAGTAATCAGTCTGTCCGTCAGTCCGTCCGAAACATTCGTGTCCGGTCTATAACTTTTTTCTCGTTTGAGGTAGGCTTTTGATATTTGGCATGTGGCTAGATCTCCTCGAGGCGACGTGTCGCGTACCTTGGTTGGTGACCCTTGACCTTGACCTTTGACCTCAGGGTTACATTCCTGCTTTTTCAATGACAAATTCGTGTCCGCTCTATTACTTTTTCCAGTTTGAGGTAGGCTTTTGATATTTGGCATGTGGCTAGATCGATCTCCTCGAGGCGACGTGTCGCGTACCTTGGTTGGTGACCCTTGACCTTGACCTATGACCTCAGGGTCACATTCCTGCTTTTTCAATGACAAATTCGTGTCCGGTCTATAACTTTTTTCTCGTTTGAGGTAGGCTTTTAATATTTGGCATGTGGCTAGATCTCCTCGAGGCGATGTGTCGCGTACCTTGGTTGGTGACCCTTGACCATGACCTTTGACCTCAGGATCACATTCCTGCTTTCTCAATGACAAATTCGTGTCCGGTCTATAACTTTTTTTCTCGTTTGAGATAGGCTTTTGATATTTTGCATGTAGATAGATCACCTCAAGATGACGCGTCGCGTACCTTGGTTGGTGACCTTTGACCTTAACCTTTGACCTCAGTGTCACATTCATGCTTTTTCAATGACAAAATTGTGTCCAAGCTATAACTTTTTTCTCTTTTGAGATAGGCTTTTGATATTTGGCATGTGGATAGATTGCTTTAAGGCGACATGTCACGTGCAATAGTTGATGTCGCTTGACCATGGACCTCTAGGTCACACTTAGAGCGGGCCCACAGAGATGGATACCATCTCACTGATGTCTAGTTTAGTTTATTGTGTGTCTTTACCTTTGAAGATCTAAATTTCTTGTTGGCTTTTTTAAGTAATGATATAAAAATATGTAAATATGCCTCAGGTGCAGACCGTATGGGTCTAAGCTGTATAGACATAATTTTTTCCCATACTCAGACTGCCGCTTCTGTGGAATCTAAAGCACTTTTGGCTATTATTGATTTTAAAATTTCAATTCATATTACATTCTAAATTCTTTAAAAGACGCAGAATATGCTTAATTTTGAATAGTTTTAATGATGTTCTTTTCTCTTTTTCAAAGTCTTTCTTCTTGTATTTCTCTCGGTTTCTGTTTTACGTTTTTGTACATTGGTTGATACAATATTTTGTATTACGATTGAGTTAGTCTATACCACTTTCAGTTTAATTAATCCGTAAAGGTTCCGCCTCGCCTGCTCACCCCAGTTTCATTACAATTTGGCATATATTAAGATGCATGTGATTGCTAAGAATTCTGAGAATTAAATGGTCTTTAAGAGAATCATGAAATTTACCAAAATTGGAATAAAAAAAATTTGAAATCTAACAATTGAAAATATTTGCTTTGACTAAAATTCATCCATAAAGCATTTTTGCTAACAAGAATTCGAAAACTGAAATGCTTGTCTTTGAGAGTATCAGGATATTTACCAAAGTTGGAATACATTTTTTTTAAATCAAAGCATTAGAATTAAACTTTTGTTTTAACTAGAGGTCAATCAAAAAGCATTGTTGCTAACAAGAATTCCTCAAGATCGCTTGTCTTTGATAGTTTCAGGGAATCTACCAAAATTGGAATCAAATGTTTTGACTTAAATTCTTCCATTAAGCATCGTTGCTAACAAGAATTGTCAAAAATTGTTTGTCTTTGAGAGTTTCGGGAAATCTACCATATTTTTTTTATTCATTGTTTTCAAAATTATGTCTTGTATGAAAAATGGCTAGAAAATTTGATTGTATTAAAAAATTTCAAAAAATTGTTAGTTTTGGACAATGTCAGGAAATTTAGCAAAGTTGGAACCGGAATAAACTGATTCCTTAAGATCATTGCCAATCGATCTATACACAACATGAAACAATTCTTCATCAATATTAATTTTTTTAGTCACAATTATGTTTAAACATTGTTGATATAAGGACCAAAATAGAAAATTTAGCCAAATTCATAGATGCATAAAATATAGGTCAAGATGACATAATTTTTGTATGGATGTTGGTTACTACTGAAGAAGTAAACACTTACCAATTATCATCTGTTTATGGCACGTAGGTGCTGAGATATGGTGCAAACAAACAAAAAAAATGATATAAAAAAACCAAGTCCAACTAATGGCTAACTACGGGAAATTCGATTTTTTCCCAAAATAAACTTGGGATTCAATAATGAAGTTGTACTGAATATTGTGTCAAAATGTCATCGATTTTGAGTTTGATTTCAAAAAGTTATTGAAGTTCAAAAAGGTTAACAAAATGTTGACTGCGACGATACCGACGACGAATCTATGATCGCTAGGTCTCGCTTTCGCCTCATTCGTAACAGGCGAGACAAAAAGCATTATCAAAATAAATGAAGGTATACTAAACTGAATCGAATTTATTAACTTTTTCACACTGTGTATTTAAAAATGTCCGACACAGAAAATGAATTTCTTTTTATTACTAAATGGTTCTAATTATAGAATATTCAATGGATATATTGTTTATAATCATTTGGTTTGTGTATTTCAATGGAACAATAAGACAATGGTAAGCATTTACTTCTTAATCTTATTTGCAACAATTCCGAATACAACACGTAAAATTCAACTTGAAGTGCAAAATTTTCATTGTTCTTCATGCATAGGACAGGATAAAAACCTCGAGAGAACATTTTTGTCTTAAAAAATTCAATCTATTTCACACATGCTTGTTTGCTGAAGGAAAATATTTGGAAATTTGTATATAACACGTGTGTCCAAGAATGTCGTAGTTTCAAGCTTAATTGCATATCCCAAGAAGATGAAAGGGGTTTTATTTCAAGATAATCTAAGACATAAAGACTGGATAACTGATGACAACTCAGTGTTTCTTGATGCAAAGGAACGAAACTATAAACCTAAACGATAAAGGACCATTAAAAGAAATATAGGGGAAATTGCTTGATTAAATAATTAACGGGGGAGGGAGGGGGACTAGGGGGTTGTCCAAAAACAGCATAACAGCGAACTGATTTTTCCAATAACAGATAACAGGGAATTGGAATTTTCTTGATATCAGCTGATCGATTCTTTTAATAACAGATAACAGGGAATTGGAATTTTCTTGATATCAGCTGACCGATTCTTTTAATAACAGATAACAGGGGACTGGACATTACAATAACAGATAACAGGGAACTGGACATTACAATAACAGATAACAGGGAACTGGACATTACAATAACAGATAACAGGGGACTGGACATTACAATAACAGATAAGAGAGCATCAATTTTACCCAGTTATCCCCTTGCCCACCATTAATATGCATCATTTCTATTTTCAGACTCAAAATACTGAAGTAACCAACTATAAAAGAATGCAGAAATTATTCATCATTTGTGGAAAACCAGCTCTGTTAAGAATTCTTGACGCTCATTTGAAGGATAACTCATTATCATTTTCAGCATTTCTAGACAGACACAAACATCGTGTTCATCATCTCTACAGGTTAAAGAAGGATTGCTGTCCAAACGCAATAAACTGTCAAGGTCCGGAGAAACTACCCCTTGTCAGGAATCAGTGGCTAGTACTTTATGATGATACCCGAAATCCACATTGTAGCAAAAGGACTTGCGTTTGTAACGTTATTACAAATCCTGTACGGGCGACAGACATAGATTTTTATATTCTTTCATTACTAATGTCAACGCTGACTGTCGGAAATAGCGATACAATGCCTGGTATAAAGGGTGTTCATAGAGAGTGCAGACTTTGTGAAGTTATGAGACCAAAAAAGATAAGTGATGAAAATTTCGAAGTCAAATGGAAAAATATGACAGGGTATTTACTGAAACTGGGAGTTACACAGGAACAGATAAATCAAGTTAGAAAAATGCAGATAGAAGACATTCCTGAATATAACAGACCAGATGAATGGATTGTGGTAAATTTATTTTAGGATACCACTGCTTCAGTCCACAATTTGGATCACAATTTGGATCAGTCAAAAAGGAAAGAATACATCATATTTCGAATAAACAAAACACCAAAAACACTCCAAAACATAGTTGTTATAAACTTTGATAACGTAACTCAGTCGCCTGTATTGCCATCAAACTCATGTATGATTTAAGCACATAACATGGCCTATTTGAGAAAAAGCCAGATGACTTTTAAGTTTTTCAATGGCTATCCTTGACTGATACCAACCACAAATTGACAAACAGCATGTATTTCGTTGTTAACAATAAAAAAAAAACTCATGAATGTATGCTTAACTATCTCAACAGATTTTTCAGCTATCTTTTTTTTTTTCGAGAAGAAACAAAAATTGTTGCTCATTACTGTACTGCATAACAAAGACACCAGCAAAAAAAAAGAAAACAAAAAAAAAACACCTTTTAGGACACAAACACACACCTACCAAATACAATATCTAATAAAACAATAGAATAAAGACTATACATAAAGTATAATGGATATCAAATGAAAATGAAAAAATAACACAGAGAGTCTTTAGTCTTGAACAATTTCCTAACAGTCTCTTTTGTATTAACATTATCTGTACTATCAAAGAAATAATATCCCCCTAAACTTGTGATTTCTGATCATATAGTCGGACATTCTCACCCATCACACGCCTGAATCTCGATAAAGACCGTTCTACACTAGCTTAAAATCAGTTGCATGTTAAGTTTGATATTGATTTGATGCTATTCGTTATTTCAGGCTTGTAGGACCAGATGTTTGAATTGCAGAGTATGTGCCTATATTTTCATTGTATCCTTTGGCTATTGGTAATGACTAGTATATATTTTGCACTGGCTTGAAAGATAACTTCTCTGAATTAACATAAGCTTTATAGCGGTAATTGATAGGTTTGTTACATGTAAGCCAAATCTATACTCCTATGTGTAAATCGGCTGATATAAAGCTAGCCTAGTATCCTGACCCATGCTGGCTATCGCGGGGTTGGGGCAGGCTCGACCGAACAGACAGAATGAAACATATATACCCCAAAACTGTGTGCTTGGGTATGATATGATCAAACCCGGGAAACTGAACTCAAATTTTTAATTCCTCATGTATATCAGAAATCAGAGCATTTAAAAGATGTTTGGGAAAAAGAACACGTTGAAGTTGGGAAGAAGGGCTTTATCTGTATTTGCGAATTTCATACCAGTAGAAAATATGAATCAAGAAAAACCAGTAGAAAACAATTACCCCTTGTATGAAATAAGAGATCTGTCACCACTATATGTGATAACAATGAAGGGATATGGAGTAAATGCACTCGAGACAAAGTATATCTACAAATCAAAATAATGTAATGTTCAACGCTTTTATTGTTGTTCTTCACACTAAAGTCACTATGAGTCCTTCAACAATGACAACAACTTTGCTAAAACCTCATATAAAGTTCAAGACAGTCCCTAGCACCGGTTTGTGTGGAATTCGTTGCTAAATGTCGAACACTGCCGCGTCCAAGTTACTTTTTACTCATGAGTCGGGCTAGTCAATAAACATAAAATTTACTGGTAAAGTGTTTTATCCTTTACCCGACAAAAAGACTCATAAAAGACAATCCCACAGCATATAAACAACCACAGAGCAAATTACAAGAAAACTTGGCATAACATAAAACTGAGACATGGGCACTATTTAAGAGAATGGTAAGAATAGCATTTGGATATTACAAAAAATAGAATGCCAAAATTTGAAACCATGATAGTGTATCCATATGAGATATTCTCTCAAGAACTAGTACATCATAACTGAAATATATAGAAAGCATTCATCTCTCTTTTAAGTATCTTATATAGTATCTTATATGTTTCAACAAATGAGACCTTAACAATGATTCCTTAACTGATGTAAAATTAGATCGTTATTATCATCACTGTTCCAGTTACAATAGCTTTGGTCGTGGCATTAGTCGTAACATGTAAGTATCTGTAATATACTTGTAAATTAGTAAATACTTTTTCCGATTCCGTTATTATCCTGATGTTCGATTGAGAATGATTTTGACATAGTCCTGATGATGTTGTACTATCAATGTATTTTGTCTTTACTTTACTCGTCAGCCTTGACTCCCCATTTACTTCATAAAAGAGACAAATTGAGTTATATATGAAATGTATTCATTGTCATGGCCAGCATATATCTTATAAGAGTGGCATATAAATACCAATAGAAGTGGCATATGAAGCTTAAAATTGCTTTATATAATATAAATTTTCATGGATTTGACTTGAAATAAGTGTGATAATTTACCCAATGTATTTTGAGAAACACGTATAATGAATGTGGTTTTTTTTACATTTTCAGGAGATAAACACGAAGTAGGTGCTGTAAACCATGTGCCGCTGATGACACTAGGAAGACATCTGACATATCCTGAATAGGACATTCCCGTTTTTTTTCAGCAATATGTTTTCTTTTGAGATAGAAAAATAACATGTCATGAATAAGTCATTTCAATCCACACATGCATATCATTTCACCCTTTAAACAGATATATATATATATATATATAGACATTAAACATGTTAAAAACAATAGAACGTGTTCAGTGTTCTGTTAAATTAATTACAAAAGAACAGATTTAAATTTCATATCCTTTCAGTTTTAAGCAAAACATAAAGGGGGTTATTGAAGGTGACTATACATTCAAGTAAGTACAAATTTATATATATCAATTTGTCCGCAGATTTATAATTTTCTTTGTATGTAAACCGATTGTTCATAATCGTTTGTTTTGTAACCTAAAAATTATTTATGCAGAGTAAATAAGACTAGACATATAACTGTACGACATACGCTTAAAACATTGAAACGACAAAATATATGGCAAGGAAGTTAAACGTGTTTGTTTAAATCGGTTAACCTGTCAATTCATACTCAATTCAATGCAACATTTCTGTAACATATCATTTGACCGCCAATTACACTATATTCAGTTATTTATGCCTCGGACAAATTAGTCTGGTTTGTCCTCTTACAACTACGTTAAATTCAAATAAGACAAGAAATTGTTTGATTGCATTAGAATCACAATAACAGTACGTAACATTATTTGAATGAACAGGGGCGCTACGATTGACGCCCGGATATAAAATAATGTACTGTTATTGCTTAGTTTCAATGCATATCATGCGCGTTTTTACTCCAATTCTTCTATACGGTAATTCAAATTGTAAGATTGGTAGTACAATAGTCAATAAAATTGGCCTAAGTTTACACTTGAAGGACTGAAAAATCTTTTGAATCGAACTCATTTTGTGTATTTGAGTAACACAAGCAAGTTCCGACGTTTAGAACAGTTTCTGCAAACTATGTCTCTTCAGTGCAGATCATATAAAAAAAATCTTGGATAAACCGAAAGATGTTTAAAATCCGACCGAGAACAAATAACCACCAATAGGATCTAAACGTCATTACTAAAGCATATTTTCATTATCACACTGAAGAAGTTAATGTTGCATCAGACACTGCTATGAAAAATCATACACAATAAGACTGGGATAAACATTTCACTGTCTTAGGACCTGTCAATAGAGATTATTTATTTGCTACCGGACACCGCAATGAATAACAAAATACGGAAGTTACTGAAAGGAGGAAGTTTGACTGGCCATACGGTTTAATCCAGCATTTGTTTTGAAATGCCTGTACCGAGTCAGAACCATTGCGGTGGACAATTTTTGCGGTGGTCTCCACCTGATTTATCTTTTTGTCTCGTGGACTTCGGCTCTAGACAATTCTGTTTGGTAATTTTGATATTTACCCCGTTTTGAGTACAAATATGATTATTTTGTATTTGCATTCATTTACAGGAGAATGGTACTGTCAGAAAATGAATATTACGAACGCTTAAGATTGCTTCTGGAGAAATTAGTACTTCCACACTGTAAATTGCTCCTTAATAAGTACTTACAATCGCAGTATTTAGCACTTTTTACATTCCTAGACAGAAATAAACATAGAATTCTACATTGTTTCAGACACGATACATACTGTTGCTTTAAGAATAAGTATAAGTGTGTGCTGAATGAAAAACAGACTTTAGCAGAATATGTATGGGGTAAGGTTTATGTGGAAGTACCCATCAAGAAGTGCATTAAGGATGGCTGTATATGTCATGTCTTCACAAAAAGTAAAAGAATGCCGAAGTTAGATGTAGATTTTTTAGCCTTTTTAATTCGCGAATTTGACATTGTTCAACATAAGAAATTTCCTGCTGTGAATGAGCTTGAGAAGTTCCATTCCTATTTTAATAAATTAGAAGAAAGACGAGTATCAAAAAATGAGTATGAGAAAAAGTGGAAAACAGTAACAGAAAGTCTAATTATACTTGGTATGGATAGTGATGCATTTGATGAAATTAAAAGATCTATTCCATCTCCAGTACCAGTGAAAAAGGTAAATGTATATTCTTGTAAAGCTATTTTGATTGGATGTCGTAGAAATGTTTAAGCTGTAAACAGTATGAATAACATACAGAACAGTCTGAAGCAATTCAGTTTAGTATCGAAGATTCCCGTTTCCTTCTCTGACGGAAAACTAGGTTGATACAGTAAAATCTTCTGTATATCTATTCTTTTGGCAACAGTTATTGTTGCTCTGATTCAAGTTGATCTTTACTGAAAGAATGCTAGAATGTCATGTTAATGACTTGGAAATAACTTGCAATAGTATATGTGGTAAATAATGTAACATATCAATTTACCTGCAGTAATATTGGGTAAAAAATGTAATATATCAATTTACCTGCAATGATATGTAGTAAATAATGTAACATATCAATTTACCTGCAGTTAATGTGGTTAATAATGTAGCATCAATATACCTGCAATAACAATAGACAATAGACAATATAGACAATATTTTATTAACAAATATTGAGCAGTATAAAAACAAAACAAAACAATACATGGACAATACAGAGAAAATAATTAACATTTATGAGTATTATTGACTTACACATATAACATATAAAAAATAATGATTAAAACACATTGTACCGCCTGGAACTATTCACATATTAACATGTGGTATAAATAATGTAACATATCAATTTACCTCTATAAAAGAGTATAGGACATGAAAGCCCTTTTCTTCACTAAGAAACTGATATCTTTATATTTTCAGGAGTGTCACTGTGGATTCTGTCGAGCTATTATCATGGCATTTGTAGTATCCTTTACAACTGACTAGTCTTTGTATAAGCTAACTGGAAATTTCATTGTTGTCCGGCCCTTAAGCATTTTCCACACTGTCGATTTATGCTCATGTATATAAAAGTCTGTCTATACGCATATAAATCATAAATATATAAATTCAGATAATATTCAGAGTTTTCTGTAAAATCATGATACATATATCGTGTTTGATTGAAGTCCTTAAAATGGTACATTACCTTGATTACAAATTTAAAAGATTTTCTTCGTTTTGAAAGTATTTGTTTTCAGATGTGTAACACAGCAATTCAAGAACAAAACAAATAATTGCCGTTTGATACGGCAGATGTTTGTACAATCTCAACAAATATTCAGAGAGCATAATGTCTTTTCAAACACCGTAAAGTTGCTTAAATGGACATAAAATACTATTTACAGGAATGTTTCGCTGCTAAAATCTTACAAGTGACACATGTGTCATCGTATAACCAAGCAAGGAAAAATAAATCATTGAAAAATGAATATAATTCTTTGAACTGCAGTTAAAGGCAGTAAAAATTCCGGCGAAAATCTATTTGATTCATCAATTATAGAAAAAAAAATCAAAAATTCTAAAAATGTTTGCGTCACGAAATAGCACATAAATATGCAACACAAATTAGAACCCTTGATTCAAAATGTTAAAACGGAAGTACCAAACCCCGACAAAAGCTTGGGGTTGTATAATTAATAATTTTTCCTTTTCTGTCGATTCTGGTTTTCCTTAACATGTGCATATTTTGATAATACTTGCAGTACCCATCGGTGGAGCTGTTGCCTTGGCGATAGTTTTATCATGGTACTTTGTTTTATGTTCTCTTGTTTGTTTGTTTTTAATGTGTTTCAACAACATTTAAAATTCCTATAGTCTTCGTTTTACCTGTCATTTTTCTCCTGTACTAAGGCTTAAGACACTAGTGGTTTTGTCGGGAAATGGATGACAGTGATTGTAAGAGCACTTTGCCAGTTTTAATTAATGTCTGTTGACAACCCCGCATCCATGCCCAGGAAAGACATGAAGGTAGCGTTGTTCGACAATTAGCAAATAATTCCGCTCAAACCGGTGCTAGGGGCCGTCTTGAACTTACTATGAGGCATGAGCAAAGCTTATTGTTGAAGGCCTCATGGTGACTTCGAGATGAAGAACAACAATAAAAGTGTTGTTCCTTTACTTGTTTTTACCATGATTTGTAGAGACTTTGTCTCATGTACATTTACTCCATATCCTTTCATTCACCATTTAAAATTCTTATCAATGTAGAATCAAGTATTGTTAAGGGTGTACACGAGCCTCAGAAAATTTGTTATAAGAATGAAATTATAATACATTGACATCATGAGGTGCCTTGGAATAGTAAGCATGTCCTGCTCATTATGCGACACTCGTCTCGCTGTCATTGAGAGTCATACAGATTTTGCAAAAATTCTAGCATGAACTTTAATAATCAAATTTTCATTTAAATGGCTATTCTTTATAAAAGTTTTTGTTTTCCATAATAACCGTGTTTATTTTATGTTTTAGATAATTCCAAGAACGAAACACAAAGCAAACTACAAGACATTCGCTGAATTTCCAACATTATCTCAGCATGCTTTGCCTAGTCAAGGACAAGCTCATGTCACATGACAATCAAATTACAATTATCAACAAAAACCAATATAATTGGTGAAGATGTCTCTTCTCATGAATGTTTCATCAGCTCCTATCAGGAAGCATGATTGTGCTTTTGTGGCATTTTTCATTTATGGTAATTGAAGAAAAATTATTTTAATTTACGAAGAATCAAGGAAAGTATACAACTGACTGAAATTCAAAACAAACTAGATGCTAATCTAAATCAGTGTTGTCAACATATAATAGATGCTACATGGACACATTGTTAATTTAGTTTTAGATGTTTCTTAAAATCTATTGCTGCTTTGCATTTTGTATGATGCTTGAGTTTTATGACTTAAAACTCATGACCATAAAACATTATGCATCTGTCTCTTCCTTCTGATTTCTGTTTAATTGATGACATACATTTAATAAAGGACTCCAACACCTGTGGAGATACAAAAGAAACAATACACAAATATGTGGATATTAACAGATTCCCGCATCTCTATTTGACTGATGAAATGAAAAATTATATTGTCAAATTGATGTGATCGTAGAAAAAATTGAATATGGTTCAATGATCAGTTTCAAAGTTGTTCAGTGAATAATGCTATTAAGTTATAATGTAGATGCTGGATGAAATAAAAGTAATTGTTCTCAAGAATATACTCCCGAATCTTTCTTGGGGAAAAATAATACAATAAAATGAGGTTATTAAAATGATAACAAGAAAAATTGAGACAGTAGCTTATTACATGCTTATGGTCCATTTCCAGTGCTTAACATTTGAATCAACGGATGAAAATTTGCTCCAGATTTTGTCAGACAATCAGATATTTCGTTGCATGTTTTAATCTATGAAACATTCACATCTCCTAGTTCAATGCTTTCCTTGATGCTTGCTTACTCCAATCGTAGCCTTTTCTCTGATATAAGTTTTGTAGAATGAATATCCTGACATTAAGATTTATTATCTGTGTAACATTTGATTGGATTTTTTACTTCCCAATTTCACCATTTCTTGCAAAATGCTCCTCACTGAGAAACAAGCATCAAAACCTCCAACGAGTGACAATGCTTCTGCTGCTAATGTACTTTTAACCACACGTATAATTTTCTTAGCTTGCCAAGCAATTGGACAGATTTTGCTATTTTTGCCACACAAAAATATAATGAATCCTCCAGCAATTGAAACTTTATCAGATAAGTTGGCATGTGATGCGTCTGCATAGAGAAGTATCTCCATACCAGTTAAACTGCCCAAACATGGAAAAACTATTTCATAGATATTGTTTTGGGCTTTTCAAACAACTTTATTAACTTAAGACACTAACTTTGAGTCACTGAGCTCGGTAGCTGTGGCAAGATCTAGAACCCCAAAGGAGAGATCAGTCCTGTTCTATATAGCTATCCAGTGTAATTGTCCAACTATTTCAGGATATTTGTTTTCTCTTAGGTCGTTTGAGTCTGACAAATGATTTATTTGCCTGATCTCCTCAATATAGTTGTGTTGCTGCAGATATACTCCTTCATCCTCCTGTTTTATATTGAGACCAATATATCGGAAAACTCTATCCAATGCTTTTCCACAACGAAATTTTAGTGCAATTATTTATAACGGAAACTTTGAATTAATCACTACCAGCCCATAAGTAGTCATAAACATGCGCCAACAATAGTCCTTCAAGTTTTTCATTATAATGCCAATAAAAAAATAGCTGGGTCTAACTTTGATTGCCTGCACTTTAATCGCAAAAGTTCCTGTTTCACGCTCATGAACCAGCTACGTGAAGCATCTACTAGACCATATACACATTTTTTTTAGCTGCCATATAGTTGGTGTATCATAGGAACATTCGTTAGGTGGTTAAATAAATATAGTTCCATAAATCACTTTCACTTGCAAAAAGGCAGCTTTAATGTCAGTTGAATGAATGGTATAATTGTATGTTGAACTTACTGCCAAAAAGATACGCATACTTTCTTTCTTTGTGAACTGTGGGAGAGTCAGACCGTACTTTGTTATCCTCCTCAAAACCTCGCACCACTAACCTACTTTTAACTATTCCTTCTCAATTACTGTCTTTTTCAGTAACTACCAATCTTGTAGACATTGCATTTTGTCCTGAAAATGGAACCTCCTCATACAAACTGAATGATTTTTAGTTTTCTAGTTCAAGTCGTTTTGCCTGATTTATTTTGGCCTCTCCATGCCTTGAGATGGGAACCTCATTCACTTTGTCCGCACTACGCTATTCAGTAATTTCTTGATTAAAATCAACACTTGACTGCTCATCTTTGTCCTCATCCAAAACGTTCAGATATGTCCTATTTTTTCCTGTCGACTTCCCTCCTTTACTCATCACTTTAGATTTTACCCATGTGTCACTACCAATTCTCCGATATAAAATATCATTTCTATACTTCAGGAATTTCTTTTGGTTTCTCTTTGCCTCTTACTGGTGGTTCATAATTTTCTGGTTGAATTTAATGCCGATTGTTTTCATTATTACCAATATAGCATCATCTAGATTTTGGGGTATTTGAGGCAGTTGATTATGAAGGTTAACTTGATCTGGACCTTCAATATGCTCATCCTCCAATTCCGTGTCGTGCTGGTTACGATTTTGAAATTTGGTAGTGATCATCATCATTGTCATCATCTACTTATCTGTAGATATTATGATTTACATAATTTTACCTTGCGTTTTATAGAATTTGACTGTTTTTATCAAAATTCTAACCCATTAGAAATATCGAGGCTTCATTCCGTGTACGGCACTCGGTACATGTCCTTGGTACTGGATTTGGCTTCCTATTTCGATTTATTTGGTAATGAGTACTTCTTTTAATACAACTTTTGGATCATGGCTTTCCAATTATTTGATTTTAATGCTGCTGATGAGAGGTTACTCCTTGAAACACGTGTACAGCATAACGAAATTCACTGTTTTTTATGCAACTTCGGTATTTTTTTGTATTTTGAACCAATGGGTCGATGCCACTGCTGGTGGACCAGAGGTCCCCTAGGGTATTCACCAGCCCGATAGTCAGACTTGTCTGACATGCAATTTTACCTTGCGTTTTATAGAATTTGACTGTTTTTATCAAAATTCTAACCCCTTAAAAATATCGAGGCTTCATTTCGTGTATGGCACTCGGTAGATGTCCTTGGTACTGGATTTGGCTTTCTATTTCGATTTATTTGGTAATGAGTACTTCTTTTATTACGACTTTTGGATTATGGCTTTCCAATTATTTGATTTTAATGCTGCTGGTGAGAGGTTACTCCTTGAAACACGTGTACAGCATAACGAAATTTACTGTTTTTTTATGCAACTTCGGCATTTTTTGTATTTTGAACCATTGGGCCGATGCCACAGCTGGTGGACCAGAGGTCCCCAAGGGTATTTACCAGCCCGATAGTCAGACTTGTCTGACATGAAAATTTTACTTTGCGTTTTATAGAATTTGACTGTTTTTATCAAAATTCTAACCCCGTAAAAATATCGAGGCTTCATTCCGTGTATTGCACTCGGTAGATGTCCTTGGTATTGGATTTGGCTTCCTATTTCGATTTATTTGGTAATGAGTACTTCTTTTATTACAACTTTTGGATTATGAATTTCAAATTATTTGATTTTAATGCTGCTGATGAGAGGTTACTCCTTGAAACACGTGTACAGCATAACGAAATTTACTGTTTTTTTATGCAACTTCGGCATTTTTTGTATTTTGAACCATTGGCCGATGCCACAGCTGGTGGACCAGAGGGTATTCACCAGCCCGATAGTCAGACTTGTCTGACATGAAAATTTTACCTTGCGTTTTATAGAATTTGACTGTTTTTATCAAAATTCTAACCCCGTAAAAATATCGAGGCTTCATTCCGTGTATTGCACTCGGTAGATGTCCTTGGTATTGGATTTGGCTTCCTATTTCGATTTATTTGGTAATGAGTACTTCTTTTATTACAACTTTTGGATTATGGATTTTCAAATTATTTGATTTTAATGCTGCTGATGAGAGGTTACTCCTTGAAACACGTGTACAGCATAACGAAATTTACTGTTTTTTTATATGCAGCTTCGGTATTTTTTGTATTACAGCTATTTGTTGAATATCCTTAAACTTTACTGCTTTGTCATATTGAAATTCCTTTCCACAAGCGACATGGATGTACACGTAGATAGATACTTTCATGCTTTACAAAAACAATTTTCCCATCTTGACCAGATCCTTTCCATCTGTTGCTATCATCATGTCTATAATAGACTTTATCCCCTTGTTGGAAACATTCACTTGAAGCTCTGATTTTGTGACGTATTGTTCTACGCATTCTCTCTGATGATTCATCTTGAATGAAAGCTCTTCTACTAGAATGAATTGTATTTAAATATTTGGCAAGAGTTTGACTAGTTGTTGTGTTCTCCAAAGCAGGTGGCTTATCAGTGAGGACATTTGTCAAATTTGGATTTGCTCCATAAACCAGTTGATATGGGCTCCAGCCATACACCATTGATAAACTGTTGCATTTACAGCCCATGTAAGAGCAACTTCGCATGCTAAGTTGGGTTGATTCTCCAAAATTTTGGCAAAACAATCATCGACAACAGCATGGTTACGCTCGAAAATTCCATTCTGCCATGGACTATATGCTACTGTGTTCATTACTGCAATATTCAGGTTAGCACACATATCACGAAATGTTTTGTTAGCAAATTCACCGCCATTATCTGCTAAGAACTTATTGGGAGGATCCATGCCATCACCATTCCATAAAGTCATGATCTTAGGGCTTACTATCTCAGGAATTTTTCTCTTGATGACAGTTGCTAGACTAAATCTAGTGGCAATATCCACGAATTGAAGAAAATATACATTGGGTTTCCACTCTTGGGGTCGATGGCTACAACTTCATTGAATCTAGTTGCCACTGGAAGCGAAACTAGTGGACGTGCTGGAGTCCTTTTGTATCTTTGGCAAACATCACACCCTTCAGTGACTTTATCAATACAGTCCAAATGTTTATTTGTGTATTCTCCTGCATCTTGTAATAAAGCATAAAGGCGTTTGGAAGAAGGTTGTGCAAACTGTTATGTAATTTCTCAATGACAGTTTTTGATCTTATTGTCATGGAACTGAGTTGCAACGAGAGCTGAAGATGTTTCAGCTACATCTACGCTTGTCTGATCTATTGACACACAATAATGGCCTGAAGGTGTGCACTGAAGTTGAACATCCTTTCCAAATATTGATACTCTATCATTCTCAAGTTTAACTTTTGTGTTCTTTATGGAATCTTTGCTGAGGAGTAATTGAATGTCACTGTTGACTACATCAGTTTGCATTTCACATTCTACACCTGCTATGGCACATGGAAATATTACTTTCTTGCTGGATTGTAAAATATTTCCAACTCCAAATCTAAACATGATGTTACTGGGTTTTTGGATTACTTTGTCTCTAATGCTAGAATCCAAAGAGTCAAGATAACGTTTAATCCAGGTATCACCTGCAACAGTTGAAGTACAGGCACTGTCCAATACTGCAGAATTCGCAGACTCATTTAGAAGGAGAAGTGTTTCCTGAGTTTTGTTCCCTGTGAACAATACTGTCTTCTGGTATTCTTGATTATGTTTGGTCATCATTTCATGTGAGTGTGGACATTGTTTTACTAAATTACGAATGGAATCACAACTTCTGCATCTCATTGGTAGTCCGTCAGGCCCATTAGGATTTACGGATTTGCTATATTTACTAGTCGGTTTGGGTATATTTGGGTATATCTGAATTCATTTGCTCTATAGTTGTTCCAACGATTCCCTTTATGGCCAGTGTTTCTAAACTGATTTTGGTTGTAATTTACATCTTCAGATGCTACTAATGTTGGTTCTACCTTAACATCTTCTGTCATTTCTTTACTTGAAGCTGCTTGCTGCCCAAAGAACATCTTCAATTAAGTGGCCATTTGTTTAAATAGAGAAGCAACATCTCCATAATTCACACCAGTTAATACTATCTGTCTGTCTTTCATTTCAAGTTCAGAACATTCTTATAACTTAAATGCTAATACAGGTTGCGGAAGTTCCATTTTAAATTTTTTGGTTTGCTTACAATTTCTCAAATTCTTTGACATAACTTTGTTTCGTCTGAATCGGTCAAATTCCGTATATGCTTCATATGCTTCACTTAGTTCGTTTTTTTAAAGATTTTATCCATAAAATCAATGAGCTTTTTCACACCATTTTCAGAATTTAACTCATCTATGCTCAATTCGCTAAACACTTTGTCTCTGATGGAACTTTGCCCCCCCCTCTGGAAGTGACAATGCTATAGCTATTCCTCGCTTTTTCTCATCAAGACCAGTTAATGCTTGCCATGCTTTGACCTCCTCAATCCACCGACTATATGGTTTTTGTTCACTGAACACTGGTGGAACTTTATAGTTGACAGATGCCATGTTGTCTCTGAAGTCTAATTAAACACTCACAGTTTCATAATCACTTAATACTAAATCATTCACCAACTGTCATTATATCGCTGGTTTCTTTGTCACTCACTGTTATCACAAAAGCTGGTACACTACTGATGGTTTCGCTGGTTACACTGTACACTAATAATACACTAAATTGTCACTGGAAAACGCTCATTGTCTGCTGATCACCATCTGGTAAGAAGATCTTTGACTATCTTCATTATGGTCTTGCTGCCATGTTTAATTGATGATATACATTTAATAATGAACTCAAGCGCCTGTGGAGATACAAAAGAAACAATACACAAATATGTAGATATAACAATTTCGTGTTAGTAAAAACAATTGGTTATTAAAAGAAAATTACCGGTATATGAAGTAACAATGTTGCCATGTAACCAGTAACTTTCTGGAGAGAATCCCAATGTGAACTATTTATGATGTCTTGGTCATCACAGTACAATCACAGTGAAACACTTATACTCCGAAAAGCAGTTAGTAGAAAGATTTACCATAGTAGTTTTTTTTTTGTTTCTGAGAAACTTAATGTTTCTTTATAAATTCTGGTATCTACTGAAAAGTAATATCACAATAATTCCAACTGCTATTGTAACGACCAATTTCATTGGTCAACGTCACGAACAGCAACGAAGTTATTTTTGCGATAAACGTTTCTTGCCCATTAATGCGCTCCGAGGAAAATAGTGCAGTATATGGTGACGTCAAATTCAGTGAAAACATTGTTTTAATTTCAAAGAATTGGAATTATAAGAAAATAAAAGTTATTTTGGAGGAGTTTATGGATGTGTTAACGCGGCCTTTCACTCACAAACTTTACATAAAGTCCTTCGGACTTTATTTAGTTTGTGAGTGAGTCGGCCGCGTTTACACATCGATAAACTCCTCCAAAATGACTTTTATTCCTATAATAAATTTACCTATGAAACCCCTATCACTTACCATTCAAAAGATTTATAAATTGAAGAAAAGCTCTGCTGAATAATTCTTTTTTTTTTAATATCAATAAAAATTTCCTTATGGAGTTTATTGTTTCTATACATGAAATATACTTGAAATGATTATAGAACATTGCATCAAAAATTATCAGACTGTTACGTTCGGCAAAGGGAGATAAATCAAATCATATGAGGAATAGTTTGAAAATATAAAACATACAAAAAGTCTGTTTTTTTTCTCGAAAAAGTTGTAGTAGATGAGACAGAACCCGGAAAAACTAAAACACTTAATGTTTCAGATAATATCTTGCATGCTCTGGACCCAACTTCACATTAATAGACAGTCACATGCAAGGTCAGGGTCATGTTGTCAAATATTCTAGGAATAAACATGTAAAATAAGACAACCCTAAAACTTACCATTCAAAAGATATACATAATGTTAAAGTTTTTATACAGTTGTTTTCAAGTTCCGATATTCTGGTAGCGTCACAAAGAATGCTTTTTTTGAAATATGCAAGCCATACCCATTTGACATTTTTGAAACAAAGAATACTTAAAAGTGGTGTCGTCAGAAATGATGGCTATATCCCCGCACTGTTCTGCTTGAGTCACAAAACAGTTGTTGTAGACCTTGACACTTTCCTTGTAACGGCCCTATTTCAATTTCTAATGTGTGTGCACCTATTAACCTTTACGGACTTATAATGGATCTTTCCTTTTTAGATTTGCATATATCAATAGAAGGAGGGCGTTTTGCTGGGATATAAATTTTATTAAAAAATGTCATATTTGCACTACTAGCTAATGCACCTAACATGTTTGGTTTAAATTGATCAAATATTCTTTGTTCAATCTTATTAATATAAAATTGTAAATTATCTAGTTGTAAATTAAGTTGACCAAATCCTAACTTATTCAACAAATTTTTGACATGAGACATCCATATACTTTTATCTTTCACCTCATTGAAGATTTCATGAACTAATGTATCACGAGAATTAAGAATGTGGTTTAAAAATTTAACCATATTTAATTGAACTCTAAAATGCAGAGAACTCCACAAGAAAAACAATAATGAATACAAGAGACATACATAATCATTGAGCTTAGTATGCTCTCATTATGCATCACAGAGAAATATGTATACTCAGAAATTAAGTAAATAAACACAATGTCAAAATCTCATATCACTATTAAAGATATGTCTTCTAAATGTCTTTTATATTGAATATTGCATTGCATTGCATTGTCATGAATTGCATGGAATTGCATTGCTAAAGTCTGTCCCACTTCCCTTAGATAATGGAAATCTCGCGATTTCACCAATCTTTATCATATTTGGTATGTAAATCAAGAATGACCATACATAACTAAAAAATGTTGAATTCGCCGTTTACGACATGCACAAAAGTCTGCAGTCATGTGCATTTTCATAATTTTTTTTCAAACAGGTGAAAATTTCTAAGTGGTGGATTGTCCTATTTTAAGGGTGACCAAGTAACTTGATAAAATAGATGACCCGAGATGACCTACCTATTAATAGCAAGGTGTACTCGTTCGGGGTTAACAATTGTAATCCACGGACACTTTATTTGTAAACACCAAATAGAAATTAGCAGCACATTAACAATTTCTTTCAAATATTCCTTTTGCAATTAATGCATGCATATTTCAATTACATGTTTGGGTATTTTGTTGAATTATTCCATTTCCGGGTATGTTTTTTTCTTTAATTAAAAAGGGGGGAGGGTCCAAACACATGGTTAAAGCCAAAGTGAGACTTGTTTATCATCTGACTTCGGGTAATACCTGCCAATACCTATTTCAGAATGGTCCAGTCTTCTCGATAATGGTGCGCCGAAAATATTATCCCTTTAAAAGCATGGAGCAATTTTAAAAAGTATTTTTTCTTTCCATATGTATTGGAAATCATCAAATTAAAAGTGGTTTCAGAAGTGTACAATATTTTTACACAACCATGAAAAATCCAGTGCCGAAATATGCAATATTAAAGTCAGTAGAAGAGAATTTCCATTATCTAAAGGAAGTGAAACAGACTTTAATGTAATTAAAGACATGAAGTTTCCCGGTATTAGCATCAACATTTTTAGCTCACCTGACATAAAATTGCCATCACTTGGCGTCCGTCTGTGTGTCCGTCGTAAAACGTTTTCAAAAATCTTCTCCTCTGAAACCACTAAGTCAATTTTAACCAAACTTTGTCTAAATCATTATGACAGTATCTAGATTCAAAATTGTGGTCGATTAGTCCGAAGACCATCTTCTAGGGTAAAAGTGATTAGCATTACCCATATGAGAAGATTGAAAAAAAAAATGAATACCTTTGTAGCAGTAATGCCCTGTGTTGGTCAAATTTCGTAATATTATACGGTTTGCCTTACATTTCAATTAAATGCAAACTGTGCAACATGTCAAGGACTGCATGTCCTCATAATGATGGAAATTGTCTGTTGTTCCTGCAACTCATCCAAGATAGATGCCATGCAGCGGGGAACGTATTGGAACCTTTGAGAAAATATTCTCCTCTGAAACTACCTGAACCATACATGGTCAAAACTGTCATATTCCGTTCTTGAAATCAGAAAATCCGTACATAAGGAAATATAATTTATTGATTGTCCGGCATAATGCATTGTCCATCTATATGATATCTTATGTTGTATGACATATCCAATTAATTTTATATTGCTCAGATATTAACATGGGAGTACCCAAACTGCACAGGATACCCAAACTGCATCATTCAATTTGCCAGTTAGTGACATCTTAAACTGTATAAATTTAGAGTGCCATTTTCATATTATAATCCGGCCAATGTTAAAGTAACCTGCTTAGCATGTCGCTAATTTTTATTTTGCTGTTTTATTAGGCTCTGCTTCATCTGTTTTGGTTTTCTCCTGCATTTTTATACCCATCCGTACGCTTGAAAAGTGGGGGTGGGTGTATATAGTGATGGGGTTGTCTGTCCTTCCGTCCGTCCGTCATTCCGTCCCCCGTCTTTCCGTATGTTCGTTACACCTAATGGTAAACATCTCTTATCCGCTACTCCTCTTGAACCACTGAATAGATTGTTATGAAACTTTAATACAGTCATTCTGACATAAATGTAAATGTGCACCTCCTATTTCAGAATTTGATTTGATTGATTTTAGGGGTTTCCATAGCAAAACATGGACTTAGCTATTACTGACATTACAATGGGATACCCATCTCTTATCCGCTACTCTTCCTGAACCATTAAATAGATTTTTATGAAACTTTAACATAGTCTTTGTTACATAATGTTAATGTGCACCTCCTATTTCAGAATTTGATTTGATTGATTTTTCGGGTTTCCCATAGCAAAACATGAACTCTGCAACACATTACAACATGGTACCAATCTCTTATCCGCTACTCCTCCTGAACCACTGAATAGATTTTCATGAAACTTTAACACATTCTTTGTAACAGAATATAGATTTCAGAATTCAATTTAATTGATTTTGGGGTTTTTCATAGCAAAACATGGACTTTGACACTTACAGAACAAGTGGTTACCCATCTCTTATCCGCTACCGTCCTCTTGAACCACTGAAACTTTGACACGATGAAGATTTGCATCTTCTATTTTTATACCCCCGCTTTGCGGGGGTATATATTGTTCCGTCCGTCCGTCTTCTTGTACCCAACAGCTGGTATCCATTACTCCTCCTAAACCACTTATCAGATTTTCACTAAACTTATGCAGGAGCTTAAAGCATTGTAGATGTGCACTACGCTTTTTGTTTCAATAATTCCCCTTTTTCCAGATTTTTGACATGTTTTGGACTTAGTCATTTTAGCTCAATGCAAACCATATGGTGACCACATGGTATCCTCTACTCCTTCTAAACTACTGATAAGAATTTCATGAAACTTATGCAGAAGCTTAATTATATATTGTAGATGTGCACTACGTTTTTTGTTTTCCAATTATTCCCCTTTTTCCAGATTTTTTTTACATGTTTTGGACTTTATTATTTTAGCTCAATGTAAATCATATGGTGACCACATGGTATCCACTATTCCTCCTAAACTACTGATCAGAATTTCATGAAACTTATGAAGGAGCTTAATTATATATTGTAGATGTGCACTACGTTTTTTTGTTTTCCAATTATTTCCTTTTTCCAGATTTTTTACATGTTTTTGGACTTTGTCATTTTAGCTCAATGCAAACCATATGGTGACCACATGGTATCCACTATTCCTCCTAAACCACTGATCAGAATTTTATGAAACTTATGAAGGAGCTTAATTACATATTGTAGATGTGCACTACCTTTTTTTTCCCCCTATTATTCCCTTTTTCAGATTTTTGACATGTTTTGAACTTAGTGATTTTAGCTTAATGCAAACCATATGGTGACCACATGGTATCCACTACTCCTCTTAAGCCACTGATTAGATATACAGGAGCTTTATTACATATTGTAGATGTGCACTACGCTTTTTGTTTTCCAAAATTCTTTTTTTTCAGATTTTGACATAATTTTGACTTTGTCGATTTAGCTCAATTCAAACCACATGGTATCCACTACTCCTCTTAAACCTCTGATTCGAATTTCATGAAACTTATGCAGGAGCTTTATTACATATTGTAGATTTGCATTACACATTTTGTTGTCCAATCATTCTTTTTTTTGCAGATTTCTGACATATTTGGGCTTTGTCTTTTTAGCTCTTTACCTCAATGCAAACCATATGGTGAATACCTGGTATCCACTACTCCTCCTTGACCTCTTATCATAACTTCGTGAAACTTATGCAGGACCTTAATTACATATTATAGATGTGCACTTTGCATTTTGTTTTCCAACAATTCCTTTTTATGCCCCGCCCACGAATGTGAAAGGGGCATATAGTGTTACCCTTGTCCGTCCTTCCGTACGTCCGGTTAAGTTTTGCGTTAAAGTCCATTTCTCAGAAACTTTATGAGGTAGAACAATGATAATAGGTCAGTAGATAGATCTTTGCTAGTACTACATAGTTCACTAAGTAGTTTAACTCTTTGACCTATATTTCACGCTTGAATGACTCTGGTTTAGTTTTATGTTTAAGTCCATTTCTCAAAAACTATACATTATAGGACCAAGATATTTCATCAAATTAATTGCCTTGATGAGTACTACCCAAATCATTGACAATTAGGTGGTTTTGACCTATATTTTACGCTTCAGTGACTTTGGTTAAGTTTTGCGTTAAAGTCCATTTCCCAACAACTACACATTATAGGACAATGATATTTCAACAAATTAATTGCCCTGATGAGTACTACCCAAACCAGTGACAATAAGGTGGCTTTGACCTACATTTTACGCTTCAGTGACTTTGGTTAACTTTTGCGTTAAAGTCCATTTCTCAACAGGTATACATTATAGGACAATGATATTTCATCAAATTAATAGCCTTGATGAGTACTACCCAAATCATTGAAAATAAGGTTGCTTTGACCTACATTTTATTCTTCAGTGACTTTGGTTAAGTTTTGCATTTAAGTTCATTTCTCAACAACTACACATTGTAGGACAATGATATTTCATCAAAGTAATTGCCTTGATGAGTACTACCCAAATCATCATGACAATAAAATTGCTTTGACCTACATTTTACGCTTCAGTGACTTTAAGTCCATTTCTCAACAACTACACATTATAGGACAATGATGTTTCATCAAATTAATTGCCTTGACGAGTACTGCCCAAATTAATGACAATTAAGTGGCTATTACCTACATTTTATAATAAGAGGTTATCCTTTGCAATAAATCTATTGGCGGGGCATCCGTGCCTTACAGACACATTCTCTAGTTTCCATATGTTAAAGAAATTACAGGAAGAGGCGGGGGCGGGGGGTATCTGTGACCCACTAGGCCACAGTAACTCTAGTTGAATTTGATTTGATTGATTATCAAATGGGGAGCGGGTGTTATATACCGATAAGCATTGTTCACAGTTTTTGCCTAGTCTAAAATTATTTTGATTATTTTAAATTAGTCAATTACAAGTTATTAGAAAGTTAGATAATTCCTTCCGTGAGTTTTTATTATTTTAGTGCTATAGCTAAATGACTAAATATAACTGAAATTATTTCTAAATGATGTTTGTATTTTTTAATTTTTAACGCTAAAATTCTCAATGTATTTCACTGTAACTCATCATAAAAGTGCCAATTTGGGTAGTCTTCCGCCATTTTGAATTTGTTATTATATCCCCCCTTTGCGGGAGGTATATAGTGTACATGGTGTCCGTCCGTCCGTCTTTCTGTACCCAAAAACTGGTATAAACTACTCCTCTTAAACCGCTGATTGGAATTTCATGAAACTTATGCAAGAGCTTAATTATATATTGAAGATGTGCACCATGCGTTTTGTTTTCCAGTAATTCCTTTTTTCCAGATTTTTTACATGTATTGGACTTTGTCATTTTAGCTCAATATTTTAGCTCAATGGGTTCACTTATTTAAGCAACTATTTTTTTATTTTTTTTTTGGTGATTTGAAAAAGAACTATTTTTTTGGGGTTGTTTGAAAAAGTGCTATTTTTTGGGTTAAGATTTTTTTTCGGTGACCAGCCTAGGTACAAATGATAATGGAGAGTACCCCCCCCCCCCCCGGGCTAGCAATCAAATAATCGTTAAATTTTTGCATTGTTAATCAAATAATCATTAAATTTTTACCTCGGTAATCAATAAATTTTTGGCTTGGTAATCAAAAGGTATATAAAAATGCAAGCTAATAATCAAATAATCATTAAATAAATGCCCTCGTAATCAATTAATCATTAAAAAATGCCCTGATAATCAGGTAATCGAGAAACCCATGACGGGCCTCTAATAGTAGAGCGGCGGTTATGTAAAAAGTCGCTTATTTAACGAGTTTAAATTACCCAAAAGCCCCATGGAATTTTATTGCTGAATATCATTTATCAACATCTCAACTCTCAGAAAATGCCTGTCGTCGCATTAAATTGTGGTCCCTATGACGTAAAAAATGGCGAATTTTGACGTTACCCTGCTCTTCAATATACACACGGGACGGCTTTGAACGAAATTTTATTGAATTCACCACTTATTCTTGAAACTCAATACAAAAGAAACGAAAAGCTTGCAAAAGTGTACTTAATTATGCATCAATACACCCTTATATATGAGTTCAAACATAGCTCAGTACGACCGTAACATAGCTCAGTACGACCGTTTACAAACTTGGTAAAATTAACCATTAAAATAGATGTTTTTTAGCACCTACCTTTTAATCTGTTACATATTTGTTAATTATGTCTCATAACTGATTTGACAATTGTTTCACGTAACTATTGGCGTATTTGTTTCATGAATACACCATTTCTCCACGTTACATTTTTAATCAAAAGTTGTGTTTTGCAAATATTTCCCGTATTTGAACAGTGTTGTACCGATTTGGTCATAATTTTAAAATTTACCCTTTACCAGGCAGTCTGTTTTAATGATATTTCAACAATATTTCTATTTGTTTGGTGTATGTTTAACATAAGTACCATTCTAAAACTACGTGACAGATGTTTATAATGTCTTTATTTGCTGGCCTATATAAAAAAGTGTAATTAACTAAAGGGTGCGTTTGAGTATTGGGTGTGTTCGTATAGTTTAGATATGAAAATACGGAAATGTACTTGTTGCGTCAAATCGGAGTCCAGCTCTGCTATGCTAATCAAAAAATTGAAACGGCAAAGCGTTCCAAAGATGAAAACAGATTCACTTCACAATATATGTGTCATCACTTAAATTAATTACCCCAGAAAACTTAAATTTCCTGAAATCATAAAACCTCCAAAAGGCTTATATTTCATCGTAAATTGCTAAATATTGCGCTAAAAGTTGTTTAGTTGAAAATTGTTGACAGAAGAAAATCCAACAAGATATGCCATTGCGTCTTGTTGTTCTTTTGTGCACATCTTCAAACTTGAGAACCTATGTAAATTCTGTGTGTTTGCTTTTATCGTCGTTTTCTGTTTTAAAAATGTACTTTCTTATTACAAAGCTTGTCAAGTTTAAAACGTTTTGTTACAATTTGGGAGAAAGCATATTATGTATAAAGATTCTGGTTTTGTTTACGACATTGACATCATTGGCGGATCCAAGTGAAGGTTCCGGGGGTTGGTACCCCCTGTTTGCACAATCATGTATTTTTAATGAATATCTTGATGTTTTACTAAGAAATACCCCAAAATGTTTCGAGCCTCGTGTCGCTCGGTGGAATATCATTTCACTTCGAATTTGAACCCCTCTTTTTAAATTGTCTGGATCCTGCCTGGACAAGCATTTGCATGTAGTTGATGGGCTTCTGCCTATGGCCGATTTTTTTTAATTACAGTAATACGTCGCATCTGTTTTATTCTTTAATGGAAGCTGTCATTGCTTGGCATAAAGTACAACTTGATCTCACACATTTAATGTCCTTTGACTTCGTGTTCTTGATTTTTTTTCCAATGGACCAATGTGTTTTCGGTTTTTCTCTTTACGAATTACCTTGTGTATTTTACACAAAAATATGCCCTTTTCATGTGAATAACAAGAAGTTCTTAAGTTAACAAGTATGAACCAAGCAGATTTTATTTCTAGAAAACCTAGCTTTTCTTAACTTAATTGCGAAGATCGCGTACAGGTTTAACAGCACGCAATAAAGTAACTTTAAAAGGTAAAAATAAAAGATAACTATTATCAAAAATAACCTTGAGCTCATTCGATGTCAATAAAAGGTCCAAAAACCAATGATTCATATGTTGTACTTTGTGTGTTTTGTGAATGTCAAACGCAAGAATCATTTAGATGTTTGCCCCCCCCCCTACCCCCACAACAAACGCCAAAAATATTATTAGGAAACTTAATTTTGATATAAATCACTACCATGAGTCATAATAGTTGCAGACACCCTGTACAATAGTAATAACGTGTGTCAAATACCTTGTTCTTAGTCAACCTTGTACCGCTCTGTTCATTTTAAGAAAAATGGCCTTATTTGACCTTGAAAGAGGTCAAATTCAATGAAAGCTATAGCAGCACAGATCACTTTAATGCATTCAAAACTAGGTTCAAATACGCCAACTCCAGTGCAATTTATTTGTATATTGGAAAATTCTTTACTTGAAAACAATTATTTGACCTCAAGGTCAAAGGTGAATGTCATATGAACGTCAAATGGTACCAAATATTCAACTTTTTTGTGATACACTTATTTGCCAAATATCTGAAAAGTATGTCTTATACCCCGGCAAAATAAAAATACAGCTCTCAGGGCTATGACCTTTGACCCTTAAATAAAGTATGTTTGGACTATGTCAGATAGCGACGACAGCCATTTTCTGAAAGAACAAATAGTACACTTTCGTTTAAGATAATAAAAGTCCATGGATTTGCCTCCTCGCCGCTACACGATGAGCAAGGTGGCATCACGAGTGCGGAAATATTTTAAGACCGTCATTGTTTCCTAAATTATATAGAAATCAATAAGACGTTTGAAAGAGGAGTAAACAGAGTATCAAATTTGTGTTTCTGGGTTACATTGAATTTTACGCGGGAACTTTAAAGAAAACCAAAACATTACCGATGTAAATGACACTAGGATAGCCTGTGCATTTCAGGAAAACTTTACAGACAGAAATAATGGATGATGACTTCGATCTCCACTATGCAGACGAACTAGACGCATTAGATAGTTTTGAAGAGCGTAAGAAAAAAATTCTAGGCTCGTTTTTTGTTTTGATTCCAAATAAAAATTGGAGACATTGTCAACTTCTATCATTGGGGATTTAAGTTGTTGACATACAGTGTAAATGTGACTTCTTGTGTCCACAATTAAATTGAAATTCATTTTGAAGTTAACAAGACAACATCACAAGTTCTGATGAGTTTTTATTTTTAGCAGTGACTAAATGTGAGGGGGAGGACCTTTTTCGTGATGTCAGGATTGGATGTTTTTTAGCCCGGGATTTCGGGAAATTTATTCACCGGGAATCGGGATTTCATCAGTCTTTAAGTTTCTTTGTAGTTCGGGATTTCGGGATTTAGAAAAAATAAAGCCGGGATTCCGGGATCAGACCGCCCCCTGCCCCCCCTTCAAATGTACAGATTCAACAAGTGCATGGAAACACACAAATAAAATATACAGTTTTCAAGAAAAATTATTGAAAGGCACATGCTCCCTATCCCTATCATGCCTATTATCGGTGTATTTGTGCATTTGGACATGTGCTCTTGCATTATTGCATGCACCTGGGTAAAAAATTACGAGAGCTGAGACAAAAAGGGATAACCTTTTGCATTTGACCTCAAAATACTTTTTCCTGGGTACTTTGTTTACAAATGTATGATAACAACACATGTGCTTAAAAGAAGAAATCTGATCGGTCAATTTTTTACTTTGTTTACAAATTAAATACCATAATGACAACAACACTTTAGTAAACTGCAGGAACTTTATTCGTCGACATGTTTCGCCCTAAACGGGCATCATCAGGACAAGGTACAATGTGAAAATGCTTGCCTGAAGTACAGCTTGATGGTACATGTATCAAAATTTAAACGTCATAATACAAGAAAATAATGTTCTGTTGCCAGACTGAGTGTACAAAAATAGTGTTTCATTTAACGTCACAGTAGATTATATGGCTAATGCCAGGGTGAGCTTTTGCCATCACTTTGCGTCCGTCGTCCGTCCGTCTGGTGTAAACTTACTTTTCATTCAAAGATCTTCTCTGAAACTACTGGGGCAATTGAAACCAAACTTGGCCACAATAGTCCTTAGATGGTCCCCTGCAAAAAAGTTGTTTTTCAGATCTGTGCTATATCCAAGATGGCCGCCAGCGGGGATCATAGTTTTAACATTGGACCCTATGGGAAAACACTTTCAAAGATCTTCTCCTCTGAAACTGCTTGGCAAATTGAAAGAGATCCTTGCTATATCCAAGATGGCCACCAGCCAGGATCATAGTTGTGTCGCCTGCTGTAAGCAGAGTCGACACATAGGGATTACTATCCATCGTCTTACGCCGTCGTCGTCGTCCTGCATCGTCTGTCCGTTTTTGAATCTGCAACTCCTTCAAAACTACTTTACCAATTCCAACCAAACTTTCAGGATATATTGTTCACTTGGTGTAGTTGTGCACCTGATACTTGGAATTTTGATTTTACAGATTTTAGAGGTTCAGTGAGCCAAAATTGCTCATTTGTGAGTCTTGGTTTTGAATCCCTAACTCCTTCAAAACTGCTTGTCCAATTTCAACCAAGCTTTCAGGATATGTTGTTCACCTGGTGTAGATGTGCACCTGATACTTAGAATTTTGACTTTACAGATTGTAGAGGCTCACGGACCAAAATTGCTCATTTGTGAGTCTGTCAGTTTTTGAATCCCGAACTCCTTTAAAACTGCTAGTCCAATTCCAACCAAACTTTCAGGATATTTTTTTCCACCTGGTGAAGATGTGCACCTGATACTTAGAATTTTTAT
Source organism: Modiolus philippinarum (assembly GCA_002080025.1). NCBI lineage: Eukaryota > Metazoa > Mollusca > Bivalvia > Mytilida > Modiolidae > Modiolus > Modiolus philippinarum. The sequence continues at coordinate 92,357 of MJUU01073756.1, read as the reverse complement.
TTTACGTATTTTAGAGTTTCACGGAGCCAAAATTGCTCATTTGTTATTCTGGTTATTTAATCCTCAACTCCATCATAGCTATAAGTCAGATTCCAACCAAACTTGCAGGATATGTTGTTCACCTGATGTTGTTGTGCATCTGATATGTAATTTTTTTATTTAAAAGATTTTTGAGGTTCACTGAGCCAAAATAGCTCATTTGTTAATTATACCCCCGCTACATAGTAGTGGGGGTATACTGGTTTACCTCCGTTCGTTTGTTTGTTCTTTCCTCCGTTCGTTCGTCTGTCTGTAACCACACTTTTCTCAGCAATTACTTTACAGAATGAAATCATATTTTGGCAAAAACTTTCTCATGATGGTCTGAAAAGTATATACAGATTTCAAGGTTACCTCATTAGTACTTCCTGTTTCAAGGTTACGTCATAAGCACTTCCTGTTTGCCAACACGTCATTGTTTTTCATTGTTGTACAATATATGGAATTTTTCGTCACAATTTTTTCTGAAACTGTAAGTGGGATTCAATTGTTGATATGCACAGAGCTTCCTTATGTTCCAATCTATCGTGTATTTGGATTTCAAGGTTACACGGTAAGCACTTCCTGTTTGACGAGACATCATTGTTTTTCATTGTTGTATAATATATGGAATTTTTCGTCACAATATTTTCTGAAACTGTAAGTGGGATTCAGTTGTTGTTTTGAACAAAGCTTCCTTATGGTCCAGTCTATTGTATATTCAAATTTCAAGGTTACGTCATAAGCACTTCCTGTTTGCCGAGACGTCATTGTTTTTCATTGTTGTACAATATATGGAAGTTTTCGTCACAATTTTTTTTGAAACTGTGTGTGGGATTCAATTGTTGTTTTGCACAGAGCTTCCTTATTGTCCAATCTATTGTGTATTCCGATTTCAAGGTTACACGGTAAGCACTTCCTGTTTGCCGAGACGTTGTTGTTTTTCATTGTTGTACAATATATGGAATTTTTCGTCACAATATTTTCTGAAACTGTAAGTGGGATTCAGTTGTAGTTTTGAACAAAGCTTCCTTATGGTCCAATCTATCGTGTATTCAAATTTCAAGGTTACGTCATAAGCACTTCCTGTTTGCCGAGATTTCATTGTTTTTCATTGTTGTACAATATATGGAATTTTTCGTCACAATTTTTTCTGAAACTGTAAGTTGGATTCAATTGTTGTTTTGCACAGAGCTTCTCCATGGTCCAATCTATCGTTATTCAGATTTCAAGGTTAGGTTATAAGCATTTCCTGTTTACAGAGGTGTCATTGTTTTTCATTGTTGTACGCACTTCCTGTTTGCCGAGACGTCATTGTTTTTCATTGTTGTACAATATATGGAATTTTTCGTCACAATTTTTTCTGAACTGTTAGTGGGATTCAATTGTTGTTTTGCACAGAGCTTCCTTATGGTCCAATCTATTGTGTATTCCGATTTCAAGGTTACACGGTAAGCACTTTCTGTTTGCCGAGAGGTCGTTGTTTTTCATTGTTGTACAATATATGGAATTTTTCGTCACAATATTTTCTGAAACTGTAAGTGGGATTCAGTTGTTGTTTTGAACAAAGCTTCCTTATGGTCCAATCTATCGTGTATTCAAATTTCAAGGTTACATCATAAGCACTTCCTGTTTGCCGAGATGTCATTGTTTTTCATTGTTGTACAATATATGGAATTTTTCGTCACAATTTTTTCTGAAACTGTCAGTTGGATTCAATTTTTGTTTTGCACAGAGCTTCTTTATGGTCCAATCTATTGTTATTCAGATTTCAAGGTTAGGTTATAAGCATTTCCTGTTTACTGAGGTGTCATTGTTTTTCATTGTTGTACAATATATGGAATTTTTCATCACAATTTTTTTTGAAAATGTAAGACAGTTTTAATTGTTGTGCAGACAGTTATCATTGAAAATGTTGGTTATTAGGATTATATAATTGTTTTTATACTTGTATTGTGTCCATACTTGTACTGTGTCCTGACACAATTAAATTTTCACTTGCCACATTGATTCAGGGTATAATGAGCGGGGGTATATCAGGCTGCCATTCTGCGCCAACTCTTGTTTAGTTTGTTAATGTGGTATTCTTTCAAAACTATAAGTCATATTCCAACCAACCTTTCAGAATTTGTTGATCACTTTATTTAATTGTGCACCTTATACATACAATTTTGATTTTACAGATTTTAGAGGTTTACTTGGCCAAAAGTGGCTCTTCTGTAGTGCAGGCGACACAAGTGCTCATGGAACACCCATCAATTTTTTACATAGGACCCTATGGGAAAACACTTTCAAAGATCTTCTCCTCTGAAACTATTGGGCCAATTGAAACCAAACTTGGCCACAATAGTCCTTTAATGGTCTTCTGCAAAAAGTTGTTTTTCAGATCTGCACTATATCCAAGATGGCCGCCAGCAGGGATCATAGTTTTAGCATTGGACCCAATGGGAAAACACATTCAAAGATCTTCTCCTCTGAAACTACTTGGCCAATTGAAACCAAACTTGGCCACAATAGTCCTTAGATGGGTGTCCCCTGCAAAAAAGTTGTTTTTCAGATCTGGCTATACCCAAGATGGCCGCCAGTGAGGATCATAGTTATAACATTGGACCCTATTGGAAAACACATTCAAAGATCTTCTCCTCTGAAACTACTGGGCCAATTGAAACCAAACTTGGCCACAATAGTCCTAAGATGGTCCCCTGCAAAAAAAAAGTTGTTTTTCAGATCCGCGCTGTATCCAAGATGGCTGCCAGTGGAAATCAGAGTTTTAACATTGGTCCCTATGGGAAAACACATTTACAGATCTTCTCCTCTGAAACTACTTGGACAATTGAAACCAAACTTGGCCACAATAGTCCTTAGATGGTATCCTGCAAAGAATTTGTTTTTCAGATCTGGCTATATCCAAGATGGCCGCCAGCTGGGATCATAGTTTTAACATTGGACCCTATGACATGAGAAAACACTTTCAAAGATTTTCTCCTGTGAAACTACCGGGTACTTGGCCAATTGAAACCAAACTTGGCCACAATAGTCCTTAGATGGTCCCCTGCAAAAAGTTGTTTTTCAGATCCATGCTATATCCAAGATTGCCACCAGGGGGGATCATAGTTTTAACATTGGACCCTATGGGAAAACACTTTCAAAGATCTTCTCCTCTGAAACTACTGGGCCAATTGAAACCAAAATTGGCCACAATAGTCCTTAGATGGTCTTCTGCAAAATAGTTATTTTTCAGATCCCCCAGTTGGGAACATAGTTTAACCTTAAGACCTATCGGAAAGTATTTAAAGATGTTCTCCTCTGAAAATATTAAGTCAATTGGAACCAAAATTAGACTTAATGGTCCTTAGATGGTCCCCTTCGAGAAAGGTGACAGTACAACTGCTCCCCAATCCAAAATAGCTGCCAGTCTGGAACATAGTTTAACTTAAAATAATACATGTAATATAACATCAATGTCTATTAACAAATTTGAAAAATACCCTTAAAACATTGGGATTATTTTAACTGCATATGTCAGCCGTGGCCCAGGTGAGCGATACTTGCTCTTGAGAGTCTATTGTTCAATTTATATTAATGAAACTCGGAAGTCAATAATATCATATTCGAATTTCAAGTTTTTGTAACATCAAAGATATTGCAATTTAAAAATTTGTGATTTTTTGCATAGATTATACAGGTAAACATTTAAGTCAAGTTGTCAAGTCAAGTAATATTTATTTGAAAGTCGGTACATGTACATGGAAAACAATAAACACAAGCACCAAGGAGCTTTTAAAACCGAATTATTGATGGTATCAGTCTATCACCCTTGCTATATTTGCGTTAAGATTAAAATGATCTCTAGATCTGATTGCTCAATCCAGTTCTGTGATGTCATGCAGATAAGAGAATTGGTTATTGTTTGATTACGGTACATGAACCAGGTGTAATTGTCAGTGATGATTAAGTATTATCAGACCCCTGTCTTGATATTTTAAATACCATATTTTGTATAGATTAACTTGCAACTGTACAGCTTACACGAACACAGTCTTTGTTTGTATAAATGGATCATCTTGATGTGGACTGAGTAGCCAATTCTGTGTAGGAAGGTGGACAATCGTAGATTATATGACCAAACATGAACTTATCGCTGAAAACAGAATCTTCTGGTGAACCATCAAAGAATTTTTGCATGTACATATGTCATTGTATGTTTGATTTTGTTGCAAACATATCAAGGATAGTTGCATCTCATTTCATTAATGATATTATAGTCATGTAGTACATATGAAGTATGCAAACCAAATACTGGTAAAAAAAACATTCAACATTCCAAGATGTGTATTTGTTTATCAAAGGCACTGTTGAATTATTGATCTAAACAATATTATTTAATGATGACAATGTACATTTGTAGCACCTATACATTATGTGTATTACATGTACCTGAGATATTGAATGTTTTCATTGGTTTGTTTTTTATACGACCGCAAAAATTTTGCGGTCGTATATTGATATGGTGTTGGCGTCGTCGGCATCTGCGTCGGCGTCTGTGGACAGCATAACTTTGCTTCTAGTGGACGGATCTTTATGAAATTTTAGTATGATGTATCTTGGCACACGCGTAAACAGAGGTTTTAATTTTGAGTTGATGGCCCCGCCCGTTTTAGAAAAAGGGGTCAAAAAGGGGTGAAATTGGATGTTTTCACATTTTTGACTGTAGAATCTTTATTAATTGTTGGATTTTGATGGGGTTTGTTTCAGTGTGCTCCTGAGGAAATTTCCAATCTGTAGTATGCCAACGGATTTCA
>MJUU01073756.1:17748-48511 GCA_002080025.1 Modiolus philippinarum | reverse complement strand
TATTGGATTCTGTTAAGTTGGGTAGGAAAATAGTCTGGAATTGTATTGGATTCTGTTAAGTTGGGTAGGAAAATAGTCTGGAATTGTATTGGATTCTGTTAAGTTGGATAGGAAAATAGTCTGGAATTGTATTGGATTCTGTTAAGTTGGGTAGGAAAATAGTCTGGAATTGTATTGGATTCTGTTAAGATGGGTCATTTGACTTGTTAGAGCTGTTTGCTTCCATTTAAATGTTGCTATTATGTTAACAGTCATTATAGTGTACTCATCACAAATTTGTTATTTTTACTACAAATAAAATATGAATGTTGTGTGCTGTAATGTATATTTCAGGTGATACGACAGGAACATTTAAAATCTGACATGACGACACTGCTGGCTTTATGTGAAAAAACAGATAATGATATAAGGTCCTGTCTTAACACATTACAGGTATGTCCTCAGAATTAGAATAAAGAAAACTTTATAAGGACCTGCAGCCCTATTCACAAGAAGTCTTGTGATAAATTTAGTTGTAAGTCATTGACATTTTATATTGACTTGTGAATAAAATTTGTTGTAAGTTTTTTTTGTGGAGGTATGTCTTGTGTGCTTCAAATAAAGGTAGGAATGCAAGATCCTGTCTAAAACCATTACAGGTATGTCTTGGAGATAAAATAAAAAAAAAGATAAAGGTGATATTAAGTTCATGTAAGGAGACAAACTCCACTTAAGACTGGTAGAAAGGAAGATATAGGAAAATGTTTTATTGTTCTTCATCTTGAAGTCACTAACTTCAGCAATGAACAAAATCTTCATACCTCAAATTAGCTTAAAGTATAACAAAGCTTTTGCTTTATCAGAATTTATTGTTTAAAATTGATAAATGCTGCAAATGTATATAATGGTAGTATTCTAGAAAAGGAATAGATGCGCTAAGGGCCTTTTTGGCCTCAAAAAATAAGATTGCTTAAATTCACAATATTTTTTGTTGAATGTTCTATGGATATAGGTTAACAGTTTACATGAAGATTACTCAAGTATTGATGTTTGATTACAGAGTTTTTCAGTGTAGAAAATGGGACAAATGGCACATATTGTTGAAAAATGACAAATTTGACCAATTTTGACTACTTTTTATCAAGAGGAAACATAGAGCGCATGCAAGAACCACAAAAATATTTATATACATGTAGGAGGTCTAACACATCTGTACTAACAAGCTGGTAAATTATCTAATTGGTTCTTGAATGCGCTCTATATTTCCGATTTATAAAACGGTTCGAAAATATGCCAAATTCCTTCTATTTCTATGAAAACGTTCAAATGTAGCCTTAACATGACGTCAGATCTGTACCTACTGTGACTTCATGGGTTCTAAATTTTGTAGTTTTTAGCTCACCTGGCTATGCCAGGGTGAGCTTTTGCCATCACTTGGCGTCCGTCGTCCATCCGTCCGTCCTCCGTCATAAACTTTTTTTTCAAAAATCTTCTCCTCTGAAACCACTTGGCCAATTTAATCCAAACTTGGCCTGGGTCATCACCAGGGTATGTAGTTTAAAAAATGTGTTCGGTTAGTTCAAGGACCAAACAACATGGCTGCTGTTACTAAAAATAGAACATAGGGGTAAATTGCTGTTTTTGGCAAATAACTCAAAAACCGTTGCAGATATCAAAAATCTGAAATGGAGTAAAATTGTTCAGCATGACGAGATCTATCTGCCCTGCAATTTTGAAGAAAATCGGAAACCCATCTCAGAGTTACAGCCCTTTTTCCGTAAAATTTTCAAAATTTTTGCATTTTTTATTTCAAAAACTGTAACAGATAGAGGTGAAGTGTTAATTGCAAAAATGTTCAGCATATCAAGATCTACATACTCTGAAATTTTTAAGAAATTCCAAGTGCCTGTATTGTAGTTATTGACTCTTTTTCACCAAAAAAAAATTTTTTTTCAATGCCATATGGTTATGAGTTATTTCCCTTCAAATTCTGTGTTCAAATCTTCTTTGATTTACTTTTCTCTTTTAAGTTTAAGAGAAATTCCCTGTTATCACTTTATTAAAAAAATGATGATTTGTTACATAATCAAGAGCAAAAAAATGTTTTTGTACAAACTTTTACATTTTTTTGCAAAAATACTTTCATAAACTATGCTTATTTCACAAATTGTATATAGTTGTATATTGTATAAAGATGTAAAGCTTGCTTGCCCACCATGCAAATGTCTCTCCCAGATAAATATTGAAATAGCAACTGAGCTTATATGCCTGCATAGCTTTGAAACTGACCTGTATGGCAATTCCATGGTGATCTTCTTGCCATCGCTGTGTCAGTGGTCCGTCCGTCGTAAACTTTTCATTAAACATCTTCTTCTCTTCTCTGAAACAGCTCGTCGTAAACTTTTCATTTAGACATCTTCTTCTCTTCTCTGAAAAATCTTGGGCCAATTGGAACCAAACTTGGGCACAATGGTCCTTAGGTGGCCCCTTTTAAAAAAAATGTCTGGCAAGTCCGTATCATATCCAAGATGGCTGCCAGCAGGGAACGTGGTTTAACATTGGACCCTATGGGAAAGCATTCAATGATCTTCTCTGAAACCACTGCGCCAATTGGAACCAAACTTGGTCACAATAGTCCTTCGGTGGTCCCTTTTAAAAATTTTGTTCGGCAAGTCTGCACGTCATCCAAGATGGCCGCTAGCTGGAAACTTTGTCCAAAATTGGACAATATTGCAAGAATCTTCTCCTCTGAAAATACTGGGCCAATTGGAACCAAACTTAGTCACAATGGTCCTTACGTGGCCCCTTTTAAAAAATGTGTTCAGCAAGTCCATGTCATATCCTAGATGGCTGCCAGTAGGGAACATGTTTTTAACATTGGACCTTATAGGGAAACATATTCAAAGATCTTCTCCTCTGATAGTACATGGCCAATTGGAATCATACTTAGTCACAATGGTCCTTACTTGGTCCCCTTCATAAAATGTGTCTGGCATGTCCGCATAGCATCCAAGATGGCAGTCAGCAGGGAACATTGTTTAACCTTGGACCTCATTGGAAATCATTTAAAGATCCCCTCTGAAAATACTATGCCAATTGGAACCAAAGTAAGGCACAATGATCCTAACATGGTCTTCTTCAAGAAAAGTGATAGTTGGTCTACGCCCCATCAAAAATAGCTGCCTGTGGGGAACATAGTTTAATTTGGGATCATATAACATCAGCAAACTTCAAAATGAGACCCTTAAACAGTCAATAAACAAATTTGAAAACATTGTGATAATTTTGACTTATTGTGTCAGCCATGACCCAGGTGAGCGATACAGGCTCTTGAGAGCCTCTTGTTTCTTTAGTGGGATCTGAACTTTCAAACAAACATAACAGAAAATATTCAGGTGCAACTTAAAAAATCACCGAAATTAGGGCCATATCACCCCCTTATCGCACCTTGTCATTGGATTATCAGCAAAAACGAGACTTTATTTATTGGTTTCAGTCAAGTTTGCTTGACAAAAGGACTAAAAAGACATTTACAACATACCAAAAAAGATTCCTCTGGAAACCAATTTGGTTTTTGATCGGAAAGCTTTGTCTAAGAAGAAAACTTCTTGTTGATGATGACAAACTGTCCCCTCTGAATATTTGCTGTGTAAGGTAGATTGGTTCAAAAGACTATTTTTGTATGAAATTGAACTCTGATAGAATAGAATAGAATAGAATAGAATAGAATATATTTTATTGTCAATCATGATGCCCATAAAGAGCTGAACAATTACAAATATATTTAATACATTGATTTGTAATAATTACAATGATTAGCATCTAAAAAATGCAAAAAAAAAAAAAAATTAACAAAAAAAGATAGCAGTCAACATGGTCACAAGAACAGTGACCCAAGATTATTGTGGCCACCAATACATATAAAGTGAATTAATGTTTATCAACTAAAAGTAACTCCTAAGGTTAGGGTTCAGTTAAATATTCAATAAGAAGCTATTTCTTTGCTCATTTAACTTATGCAAAAGGGAGGAGACACTCTCAATTACAACTTGATCCTCACATGACATTAACCATATAAATTGAGATTTTTTATCTAAAGTATTAAAATTTGGATAGAGGGTGCTAATTTTTTTGGATTACACTATTTCTAGTATTGTTTAAAATCTACAAAGTGTATTCATCATGTTGTGTATCAGTCACTGCATACATCACTAAATAAGTTTTTTTTCAAACAGATCTAAATGAGACAAAAATGTAAAGATACATGCATGAAAATCAAACCACTAGCTGATCAGCTTTGGAAATCAATATATTGCACTCAAGGTATCAAGTGTTTTCCGTCCGTCCGTCCGCCAGTCTGTTAACTTTTTTAAAAGATCTTCCCCTCTGAAACTACTGGGCCAATCCTAAGCAAACTTGGCCTGAATCATCACCAGGGTATGCACTTTCAAGTTTGTGATTTTTATGTCTGTAGACCCAACAACATGGCCACTGTTACTAAAAATAGAACATAGGGGTAAATTGCTGTTTTTTGCAAATAACTCAAAAACTGTTACAGATATAAAAAAAAAAATCTGACACGAGGTAAAAATGATCAGCATGATGAGATTTACCGACCCTGAAATTTTGGAGAATATCCAAAAACCCGTCTTGCCCCTTTTCCACAAAATTTCCGTTTTTTTTGTTACTTTTTGTCTTGTATATTAAAAATGATAGAAGTTAGGGCTGAAGTTCAAATTACAAAATGGTCAGCATAGTAAGATCTACATTTCCTGAAAGTTTGAAGAAAATCTGACGACCCACATAGGAGTTATGGCCCCTTTTTCTCTGAATTTTCACGATTTTATAACATTTTTACTTTTATTTCAAAAACTGCTTGAGAGGAAGTTAAATGTGAATTACAAAAGTGTTGAGCTTTTCCAGGACTACAATTTCTACATATGTCCAGCAGATTAGCATCTCATCCAAGATGGCCGCCACTAGGGGACATAGTTGAACATAGGACCCTATGGGAAATGCATTGAAAGATCTTCTCCTCTGAAACCACTGAGCCAATGTGGACCAAATTTTGTCACAATAGTCCTCAGGTGTCTCCGTTTAAAGGTTGTGATTTTTGTGGTTGTACCTCATCCAGGATGGCTGCCAGTGGGGAACAAAGTTTAACATAGGGACCCTATGGGAAATACATTCAAAGGTCTTTTCTCCTGTAACCACTATAAGCCAATAGGAACCAAACTTGGATACAATTGTCCTTGGCTGGTCCCCTTTAAATTTTGTGATTTTTATGTTCGTACCTCATCCAAGATGGTCGTCAGCACAGGAAATAGTTCAACATAGGACCCTATTGGAAATGTATTCAAAGATCTTCTCCTCTGAAACTACTGAGTCAATTGGAACCAAACTTGATCACAATAGCCTTTAGGTGGTCCAATGAAAGTTTGTGATTTTTATGTTCATACCTCATTGAAGGGGGCTGCCAGCAGAGAACATAGTTTAACATAGGGACCCTATGGGAAATGCATCCAAAGATTTTCTCCTCTGAAACTACCAAGCCAAATTCAACCAAACTTGGTCACAATTGTCCTTGGCTTGTCCCCTTCAAAGTTTATGATTTTGACATTCGTACCTCATCCAAGATGGCCGCCAGCGTGGAAAATAGTTTAATGTAGGGACCCTATGGGAAATGCATTCACATGTCTTCTCCTCTGAAGCTACTGAGCCAATTAGAACCAAGTTTGGTAATGATTGTCTTTGGGTGTTCCCTTTCAAAGTTTGTAATTTTTATGTTTGTAACTCATCCAAGATTGAAAATGTAACATCTGGTGAACTGATTTATAGTATGAATGGATGGTCTCTTCGTGACAATGAATAAAACCAGTCACCAGGTGAGTGATACAGGCTCATGTTAGCCTCTAGTTACTTTTATTTCAAAAACTATTTGTGATAGAGGTTTAGTTTGAATTGCAAAGGTGTTAAGCTTATCAAGGACTACAATTTTCACACATGTCCAGCAGGTTTGCATCTCATCCAAGATGGCCGCCAATGGGAAACATGGTTTAAAAAAGGGACCCAATGGGAAAGGCATTCAAAGATCTTTCTCTCTGAAACTACTGAGTATTGGTACCAAACTTGGTCACAATAGTCCACTGGTGATCCACTTCAAAGTTTGTGATTTTTATGTTGGTACCTCATCCAAGGTGGCAGGCAGCGAGGAACATAGTTTAACATAAAGACCCTATGTGAAATGCATTCAAAGATCTTCTTCTCTGAAACTTCTAAACCAATTGGAACCAAACTTGGTCACAATAGTCCATTGATGGTCCCCTTCAAAGTTTGTGATTTTTATGTTGGTACCTCATCCAAGCTGTCTGCCAGGGGTAAACGTAGTTTATCATAAGGACCTTATGTGAAATACATTCAAAGATCTTCTCTGCAACTATTGAGCCAATTGGAACCAAACTTGGTCACAATAGTCCACTGCTGATCCACTTAAAAGTTTGTAATTTTTATGTTGGTACCTAATCCAATATGGCAGCCAGCGAGGAACAAAGTTTAACATAAGAAACCTATGTGAAATGTATTCAAAGATCTTCTTCTCTGAAACTACTAAGCCAATTGGAACCAAACTTGGTCACAATAGTCCATGGGTGGTCCCCCTTTAAAGTTTGTGATTTTTATGTTCATACCTCATCCAAGCTGGCTGCCAGGGGAAACATAGTTTAACATAGTGACCCTATGTGAATTGAATTCAAGATTTTCATCTCTGAAACTACTGAGCCAATTTGAACCAAACTTTGTCATAATAGTCCATTGGTGATCCACTTCAAAGTTTGTAATTTTTATGTTGGTAACTCATCCAAGATGGTCGCCAGCAAGGAACAAAGTTTTACATAGTGACCCTATGTGAAATGCATTCAAAGATCCTTTTCTCTGAAACTAATGAGCCAATTGGAACCAAACTTTATCACAATAGTCCATTGGTGAACCACATCAGAGTTTGTGAATTTTATGTTGATACCTCATCCAAGATGGCCACCAGCAAGGAACATAGTTTAACATAAGGACCCTATGTGAAATGCATTCAAAGATCTTCTTCTCTGAAACTACTGAGCCAATTGGAACCAAACTTGGTTACAATAGTCCATTGGTGGTCCCTTCAAAGTTTGTGATTTTTATGTTCATACCTCATCCAAGATGGCTGCCGGGGGAAACAAAGTTTAATATAGTGACCCTATGGAAAATGCGTTCAAAGATCTTACCTGAAACTACTGAGCCAATGGGAACCAAATTTGGTCACAATAGTCCTTGGGTAGTTTCCTTCAAAGCTTGTGACTTAAGATTGTACATCATCTAAGATGGCAACAATGTTTGAATATTCTCCCAGAAACTGTAACATCCGGTGAACTGATGTATAGTATGGATAATAATGGATGGTCTCTAGTTGACAATGAATAAAACCAGTCACCAGGTGAGCGATACAGGCTCATGTGAGCCTCTAGTTTATGTGATTTAAGCTTGAATACTGTTTTTACATTTAATTCTTTTGGGATATTTATACATTATAAAAATTGCACCTTTCTACGGAAATCTTTTGAATGAAAACAAATGTTTGAGAAATGATCTGCGACAAAATTTGTTGGTAAGTGGTCAGTACATAGGATTGACACCTGAACGTAATAAAACTTTCATCCAGAATGAGCATATGATCCTCTATGTTTAAGTTTTGTTTATTATTTTCAGTTTATTCAACGGAAATGTAAAGAATTAACAGTAAAAATGGTACAACAAATGACTGTGGGTCAGAAAGATACAAATAAAAGTCTGTTCTCTCTGTGGTATGAAATATTCTCAATACCAAGGCAGAAAAAGTGAGTATTGTAATAATGACCCTCAAGTCTTTATATTTGAAAAAAGTTTTTATGCTCCTTAGGTAAACAAAACAATAGTTTTTATTTGGCCTGTATGTAAGAGTTTTAATGAATATCTGTATCAACATTACATATAATAATAACTTCATTTATGTACAAACTCAACATTTTTCTGCTTGCTGTCTTGAAGACTCAATAAACACAAAAACACTACACCTGTTTACATAAAGGGAATTTTGTATTCTTTATTTGAAACGGACACATGGTCAAAATTCTGGTTGATTACTAATCATCATTTAGCAGTGTCATTGTCTTTCACAGATTAGATTTATGTCATATTATCCTTGGGAACCACACTTACAAGCTTCCTGACATTTGACATAGAGCATGTGGAATATTGTATTGTGTAAGACACTTTCAAATCTGCTCCATGTTTACTTTTGTTTGACTGATTTTAGAATGTACAGATGACAGGGCTTCTCCAGAGTACTTTTAAGATTTGATATTTTCATGATTTCTGCAGTGTATTGATTGTCCTTTACAGAAAAAAGCTAATTTTATTCCAATCTGCCAAACAGCATAGCCCACAGTTCATGTTAATTCTGTTTGTTAACTTTTCACATTTGATTATCCCAGTGAAAGCACTGAAGAAAATTTAATAAGATTAACATGAAATACAAAATATGCCAATCTTCCTTTATTATATTGAAACAAAACTGAAAGGCATTGGAAAGTGAAACTCGTAAACACAAGTCTTATGAAATGAAAACGACACTCTTATTTTGAACTTAAAATATTTAACCGAAAAGTTAGAAATATGATCATCAGTGGCTTTGAAATCAAATACCTTTTGTTTATTAATGATTATATTTTATCTGTTTTTCAGAAATAGATTTATAACAATACAAGATATAAAAAATAAAGAGGTACAAGTCAATAATACATCATTTACAGCAAGGTTAGTTTGATACATGAAACACAGTAATAGAGTTGACAAGTTTTGTCTCTTACATCTTATACTCAAATGTAACATATATGTCAACTGGTCCTGATATTTTCCAACGTTTAGCTTTTCCTGAAATATGGAAGTAGCCCTGATGTCTATCATTGTATATACATCTGCATTTTGGTATATGTCTTGGTAACTATGATAGGTTGTTTCATCAATAACTGCATCTTGGGTTGACTTGTAGCCTACAAAAAATTAGGTATCTTTGACCTATTTTTTGCCTAGCTTGCCTTACATTCAATGTTAGATTAAAGTTATATCTCAGTCACTGTACATGGTAGGATGATCTTATATACCTGTTAGGTAGGTGGTTAGCATACAGGCAAAAGCAGATCACTATGACCTATATTTTTCACATATTTACTTACATTCAAGTTGCTGTCTTGACTTATCTCTGCTACCTCTATTAGAAGATCATCTAACCATCCTGGGTGGTAGGTAAACATTCAAGCAAAATTAAGTAGCTATCCCTTTTCAAATGACATTGGAGTTTAAATCTGAGTTCATATCTCATTTGCTGACATGTTAGGATCATCTAACCTTGCATGTTTATGTGCGTTTGGCAGTAAGTCAGCATGCAGGCAAAATTTGGTCTCTTTGAGCTAGGATCCACTTCCATTCAAGTTTACATTTCAATGATTTGGGTTCATATCTCATTTACTGGAATTGGTAAGATAATCAAAACTTGTACATGCAGAAACCCCAACTTTGAACATCTGTCAAGAGTAACAACTAGATACAGGATCTTTTCATAATGTTTAATGATGTGCCTCATGCAAATTGTTTTTCTTTGTTTTTATAATTTGAGATTTTTCTACTTTTTCGGAGTAGGACTATTATTTAATTTTGATAGATTAGAAATATATGTGTGGGGAGTTGTAATTTATAGTACTATTAATTATCAGTTTACTCAAGAAGGTATAGAAAGGTCACTTAAGGTGTCTGCAGGGTATTATTATTTTCCTATAATAGAATTTTGTGAAATTTTCTGTGTATAGACATAATTGCAATATTGTTCGAAATATAAAATAAAATTTGGGGGTCATCGTGCATTTAAGCACAAAAACTGAAATTGAAAATTTACAGATTTTTCAAAGAAGTGATAGGGAAAATGATTATATGAGAGGATAGCTTGAAAAATCTATTATAGATTTTAATCATACTTTGCATGTGTTTTGAGATCATTATATAGTTTACATATAAAAAATAAAAAAATAGGGGTCACCGTAGAAATAAGAGAGATATAAATTGCGAAATGTTAATTTCTGTAGTGATATCTTTGTGAAATATTTTATTAAATTATCTCCCTTGCATAATTTCTTTGTTCTGTAAATCCAGCAACAGATTTAAAGCATATATGTTTTATTTCATCGTTTTGGAATGAAAATGTTGTAAAAGTGATATGGAATAAATATTTCAATTAACTTGGAACCGTCTTTACATTTGAAATAACTATTTTGTTAAATTTTTTTATGAATGAAACCTAAATGAACAAGTATTAGACAAAATTGATGGAATAATACGACTGAGACACCTTAACAGAGCTTTTATAGTGAGTATATACTCAAACTAATATTGAGCCTTCATATGAAAAAAAAACTGCTAGCAACACAAAATCAAACCACAAGATATAATTGTCTGAGAAATTAAAGAAAAAAAAACAATGAAATGTTTATTATATGTTTTAATGTAATTTGATTGAATAACAGTTGCACGATTGAACATTGACGATCTTTTATTATTTTCCAGATTTAACAATGTTCTGAATTCTACGATGGCAACAGGAGAGTATGATAGAGTCATACAGGGATTATTTGAGAATTATTGTGAATGTAAATACAAAGACCCTAAAATGGATGGGGTTTGTATATTTTCAATCTACTTGGGTAGGGAGAGGGCATCAGTGTCTTATAATTGTCAAAATTAAATTTAAATGCAACTCGAGTTTGAGGTTGATACAGTAGAACTTCATTAGCTCAAACACCCAAGGGACAGATTAAAGTAGTTCAAGCTAGAGTGTTGTTTGAGCTATCAAGGTAGAACTTGAACAAAGGGACTTGAAAATGGGTTCAAGATATCAGTGGTGTTCTAGCTATTGCAGTTCAAGCCATTGAAGTTCCACACTGTACATGTAAAAGAACACAAAATATGCATTGATAAAGAAAAGGTGAAGAATATAGGGATATTTTGTTTTTGATATTGTGTGTAATATAATTACTATTATCACATATTTAGTTGAAATATGAGTCTTTTAGCATGTAAAATAATAGCCGGAAGTCAGATCAGGTTATTTGCCCTCAGGGCGAATATCGATATTGTCCCTGAAAAATCCATATTGTGCCCTCAAAATTTACTTCTGTAATATGTCAATTAGATATCGAAGAATAGTCTGTAGGATTTTTTACAGTAATAAATTAAACTAAATTTATCCTGCTATTGAAGATTTAATTATTGTAATGTACTTATGTTTGTGTTTCACATTCCAAATTTTCTCGTGACGTCACATATTTTTTATTGCCATTTCGCAGGCTTTTCTTATTTTTGCATTCCACTGATGACAATATCATGTAGATTATTGTTTTAGAATTGAGATATCTGTATTTTATTTCAGCTCTGTGAATATCAGTCTTCATTTACGGTCTATTCGTTTGTCTAGCTTCATAGTTGTGTCAGTGGGTAACCTCGGTATTCAAATACATTGGAAAACGAATACAGAAACAAAAACATAGAGAAAGATGGAAATTCCTAAATAAAAAATAAAAAAGATAACACGGCAATTGTCATTCAAACAAATTGAGGCAAACTTACAAAAAACAAAAACAAAAACAAATTGACAAAAATAAGAAAAGAACACAAATTTAAAGCACGAGTAGTGTGAATTCTTACAAAAATTGATCGGCCAAGAAGGGTTGGAAACTTCCACAAAGCTTCTTTACGACACAATGATCTTCATGTCTACAGCTGTTTCCTATAGGAAATTTCTAAAAAAAAATATCTAATGCAACATTATTGTTGGTATCTCAAAAAAATTGCATTAAAGGTTTTACTGCAGAGTTACTCTTCTCTTAATTTTTCAAAATGTTCAATATCCATGATACACATGTTTTCATTTATTAATAGCTAAAAATACTGTTATTGTTTTCAACTAATTTAGATTTGCATTTTTGTCTTCCTGATCAAATTTAGAATATGTGATAAATGGATCATTACATGTCATTTTCCATCCCTTCCCTGGTATAGCCCTCGACCCATATCAGCCCTCAGGCTAATACCAGGGCCTGTATGGAAAATGACATGTAATAATCTATAATTACATTTATCACATGTTAGGAGTGTTACAATTTAGAATTACTTGATAAATGAAATTTTGTGCTTAAGTCATACACCACGCATAGAATTATCTCTCAAGTGTACAACACAAAAATATGGTAAAGTACAACCACATATAGAAATTAATATAAAGTACCTTTCATCTCTCTATAACAGCTTTCAAATACTGTTTACTGTAATTTCATCGCTTTAGTTAAAGTATTTTATTTTCCATATTAATATAAATTGGAGTTGCCAGCATTTGAGAATGTATCCCAAGTGTAACCTGATAATTTCAAAAGGTTGTTTTCACTACTTGACAGATCACAGTGATCTGAATGCTAGCATCATATATATTTCAATTTTGTCACTTAATCCCTGATTCATATTTACATATTGTCAGGAATTTTCCCAATAAGTATAAGCCCATATTTGGTAGACAGCTGATCCCCCTGTAGATACAATGTATATGAAAGCTGATATGGATGTGTACTTTAATAGGAAATTATTTTAGCATCTGCAGAAATAATCTCTCAATGGCACTTATATAATTCATCGAATAAGATTCAAATTATATTCATAAAGTGAACCAATGCCTGGTAAGTATAATTTCATAAGAATCTCCTGAAGTGGATACCATGATGGTATACAGGGTTGTGTAATAAAATTATGATCACAGTGAAACCTGTCCAAACCGAACCCCTCTGGAACTGAAGAATTTGTTTGGTTTAGACAGGTTTTGGGTTTACACAGGTTTAAATCGTCATCAGAATACAATGGTACAATAAATTGCCCCTGAAGTACAAGTGTGGGCTTAGTCAATGTACAAATATGGTAATCTATTATAACGTCATAATTAACAACAAAAAAATGTTCCGTTGCCAATGTCAAATTATGATTTTTAATGGGCGTGATAGATCGTATATTGTTCTAAAAATAGAAATTGTCTGTAATCAATAAGATTCAAGTTTACAAAGGATTAGAAATGTATAAAAGCTTTGACTATAGAGGATTCTTAAGAGGTAAATATTAAATCTTTGTTTTTAATACATTGTATACAAAATGATTATATTTTGCAGTTGAATTTTGCCTTAGAATGGTTGGCATTTACAGACACTGTTAACCAGTATACAGCTCATGTTCAAGATTATAGCCTCATGGGATATGTGCCATATATAGCTGTGACCTTTCACCTTTTATTTGCTGCTAACCAACCACCCCGAATACAGTATCCACATAGTCAATATGATGTGAGTATTTTAATTCAATGTTTTTGATTCTTCAGGAAAAGTTAATTGGGGGCATTTTTCCCTGCCTTATATTCCATCTGTCAACTTACGTTTTTTCCGAAAGTTGAAAAAAATTAGTTGGACATTTGGACATTGTAATAAATAATGCAAGAATCAAAGCTAGTCTAAATAGTTGATAGCACCAAAAATGTAGCTTATTTGAAGAAAAAAAAACAACAAATAAAAGAGACCTTTTAGATTTTCAGTAACAGGAACTATTGTATAATTATAGGAAAACATGTATATCTTAAACTTTTATGAATTGCATATGGACTAATTTCATTATTTGGTACCATGTTCATCACTAGTTTTGTATATACTAAATCTCCATCGAAAGGACGGGCAATAGTTTTTGATACTTTGTAGGAAAGTTCTAATGAATATTTTCCTTTTTTTTTTTTATAATTCTTCAATTTGGTTTGACTGTCTGAAGATAATTAAAATATACACTTGGCCATAAGTTAAGGACCATCCGATTTGAAATTTTATTTCAAAGTCATATTTTTGAATTCTGTTTTGCACTTTTGCATGTTTGATGTACTAAGCATAATGCATTGAAATGCTGTCTTAGTTTTTGAAAGAAGGAGAATAGCACTGCAAACATGCTTAATGAAACATCGTTACTTTAAAGTTGAACTACCCTTGTTTCCCGAGGTTATCACAAAGAGTGAAAATGGGATCTTTGTTCGGAGCAATGGCTATTTTGACGTTGAAATCTGACAAAATGTGTTCTTATTGGTTAATTTTTCTTTACATCTTTGTAGGTTTGTTATTGGAAGTGTGCCAAATTTATGAAATGTTATGGCTTAATTATTGAGATGCATTTCATCAAAAATCCATGAAAACTTCATTTGAAGTGTTTTAAAGTTATCCTGACAGCAAATTCTGTGCATTTTATCATTATTTAAGGTAATTGCTTCAAAATTTCATTAATTTTAACAGTGTAGATAGGAAAATATTGATAAATGAAAATTGTCATTTTTTGTAAAAATGGGAAAAAATGGAATTTCCGTTTTAAACGAGTTTCAAATACCAATTTTTTTTAATGGTAATTTATGCCTATATGAACAAAACAACATTTTCATCCAATTTTATGCAACTGCAAATGTCAGAACTGACGTCAATTGCATTAAAGAAATTTTATGCCAAAAATGCAATTTTGAAGACAAAAAATGTGTCACTGTGGCTTCCGTAGACTAGATAAATTGAAAAATTAGTATGAATAAGATTACTTTTAGGAAGTTCCATGCAACAACAGACAACAGAACCATGAAGTCCTAATCTTGCCATTACTTGACCATTTCTTGATAAATTACGCTTTAAAAATGTATTGAAACAGATTATCTCCCCTACATGAATTGATTACGTATTCAAAGGTTCAAAAATACTGTTTCCTTCTTGAATGTGTGTTAATTTCGACAATATGAAATTTTCATTTTCTGATAGCCGGATTTTCCACAAGAAATCGTACATTTCAGTGAAACTTGTTTCCTTGCATTCAACACCCATTTTACACCCCATTTTTCAAATAGCCATGGAATATGCATTTTTCATGTGTGCCTAGTGTACCTTTACGATTATTTTCTTGTAATTTGAATAATTTCACCACCAAGCAATTTTCAAACATTTCTTGAAAATTAAAATACTTAATTTACTATTTAAATTTCAGCTGAAATTGAAATATGGGTGGTCCTTAACTTATGGCCAAGTGTATAATACATTAGTGCTCAAATAGAACTTCGAGGTAAAATTATGTCTTTGTAAAAAACAAGAACTTCGAAAAACATCATGTAAAAAACAAGAACTTCGAAAAACATCAGAGATCTTTGAAATTCTCCAGTATAATGTCTTGCTAAACAAGATCTGTCTACCCTGAAATCTGTAAATAAATCTTTTGATTATCTGAAAGTTATTGAGTTTTAATGTATTGTTGTTTAAATTTCATATCCATACTCAGACTTTATTGAGCAAGAATTTAAAAATGTTAAATATAACAATGTTTTATTTAAAAAAAAAGTAGTTTTGATATTTATGTATATTTGTAGGCCTTCATGAAACACAGCAAGTTCACAAATTTAATCAATGCAATGGTAGCAGACATGTCTCCATCTGTTCGTAAATACCTCAACACACATGTTGTTACCATGGAATTGTTACCTCCCTTATTGGACATTATACAGCCTAATTTACGACCTGTCAATACACAGCTGTACAGTACTAAAGAGAAAGAAGAGTTAGCTCAGCTGATTCGTATAATGATAGCTTATAATATGACATACCATCAAGAAAAAACTTTGGAGGGCCAATATTCTTATGTCCTTGACCCGTAAGTACAAAAAGACTGCACTATTTCCAGGTTCATTGCACATTTCTTTGTATGATTTCATGCTTCTAAGACAATGTTGTTGGATCCTCAGGCTATTCTTGTACTAGTGGGGGCATCATACATAATATGTGTCTTACAGACAGAATCATTACTAAGAAAACACACTCCAATGAGAAACATTTGTTGGTAATCTCCATGTACCAAGTTAGATATGCAAGGTCAAAGTGGAGATAGATTTATGGGTGTATTCTCCTGAGGTGTCAGTCTGGTTGAAATCTTGTTTATGAATAATTCCTAAAACTTGCCTTATGATTCAAAATTTTTTATTATGCCCCGCCCACGAATGTGGAAGGGGCATATAGTGTTACCCTTGTCCGTCCTTCCCTCTGTACGTCCGTAGGTTCGGTTAAGTTTTGCGTTAAAGTCCTTTTCTCAGAAACTGTGAGAGATAGAACGATGATAATAGGTCTGTAGGTAGATCTTTGATAGTACTACAGAATTGAAAAGATAGTTTGACTCTTTGACCTATATTTCATGCTTGAGTGACTCTGGTTCAGTTTTATGTTCAAGTCCATTTCTCAACAACTATACATTTTTGGACAATGATATTGCATCAAATACTACCCAAATCATTGGCTTTGACCTTCATTTTATGCTTCAGTGACTGTGGTTAAGTTTTGCGTTTAAGTCAATTTTTCAACAACTGCACATTATAGGACAATGATATTTCATCAAATTAATTGCCTTGATGAGTACTACCCAAATCATTGACAATAAGGTGGCTTTGACCTACATTTTACGCTTCAATGACTTTGGTTAAGATTTGCCTTTAATTTCAATTTTCCCAACAACTACACATTAAAGGACAATGATATTTCATCAAATTAATTGCCTTGGCGAGTACTGCCCACAAAGTACTGGCTTTGACCTAAATTTTAATATGAGGTTATCCTTTGCGATAAATCTTTTGGCGGGGCATCCGTGTCTTACAGATACATTTTCTAGTTGATTTATATCATATAATTATATTCCCAAATGGTGTCAAAAAGTTATGTACATACAACCAGTACTTTTAAGGATCAAAGCTAGAAATTAACTTTGCAGTCACTTAAGTATTGGAAACCTAATGAGGAGAAATATAGTTTCCATAACGAGCCATAACGAGAACTAGTTGATTATGAAATTTCTCACATCGAGTTAAATAAATTTTGCAAATGTTTAAAAGCGAGGCTTGCCGAGCTCTTAAACATTTCAAAATTTATTTAACGAGATGTGAGAAATTTCATTATTAACGTGTTTAAGTTTTGGAAACTGTTTCTCTAATGACTGGATGAAAAACATAGAGGATTGTGTTCAGAATAAATTTGATGGGAAATTTCACGAAATTTGTTCTCCTCTCTAGAGAGGAAAACAAATGTTTCCACATCGTTCAGGAAATGTGAAATTAGAGAAAACCTATAGAATATTTCTTCCTACACTTTACATCCATGTCATCTCACAAATATGATTCATGTATGTCCACATAGAAAATTTATCTAACAACATGTTATCTCTGCTCAGTATTTTCCTGATAGTAGTGTAATGCTTCTGTTACCATTTTTAACCGGTTATTAAAATGGTGAAAATGGCGGGCGGGCTGGCGGCTGCCAAATGGGTACATCATTTGTCGGTAGCAAATCTCCAACAGTATTTGAGACAGGATGATTTTATTTTCCAGATCAATTGTATATATATCAAAGGTGTGCATGATACTTTGATTTTGATTTTTGTCTCGCCCGCGACGAAAGTCGCAGAAAGCGAGACATAGGCGTGCAAAGTATGGCAACGACGGCATTAACTTTTACTATATTCAGGATATTTTGAAAACCCTTTGATGTAGGAACATCATATTTGGTCCAGTGGTAGTACTAATCAAGTGCTACCTGATGGACATAAAATCATGTGACCTTGACCTCTATTGCACAGTCCAGTGACCACGTTAAGTCTCTCTGATTAGATCCATATCTCAATAACTGTAAGTGGTAGGTCAATGATATTTGGTATATAGGTTGGTCTTGAGTAGTACATGTTAGTCTGGCATATGACTTTTGTCCTTGACCTCAATTTTATGGTCTAGTGACCATGTTAAGTTTCTATGATTAGATCCATATCTCAATAACTGTAAGTGGTAGGTCAATGATATTTTGGTATATAGGTTGGTCTTAAGTAGTACATGTCAGTCTGGCATATGACTTGTCCTTGACCTCAATTTTACGGTCTAGTGACCACGTTAAGTTTCTTTGATTAGATCCATATCTCAATAACTGTAAGTGGTAGGTCAATGATATTTGGTATATAAGTTGGTCTTAAGTAGTACATGTCAGTCTGGCTTATGATTTTTGTTCTTGACCTCAATTTTACGGTCTACTGACCACGTTAAGTTTCTCTGATTAGATCCATATCTCAATAAGTGTAAGTGGTAGGTCAATGATATTTGGTATATAGGTTGGTCTTGAGTAGTACATGTCAGTCTGGCATATGACTTTTGTCCTTGACCTCAATTTCACGGTCTAGTGACCACGTTAAGTTTCTCTGATTAAGTCCATTTCTCAATAACTATTAGTGGTAGGTCAATGATATATGGTATGTAGGGAAGTCTTAGGTAGTACATGTCAGTCTGGCATATGGCTTTCGTCTGTTACCTCAATTTCACGGTCCAGTGAGCATGTTAAGTTTTTGTGATTAGGTCATTTTCTCAGTAACTATAAGTGGTAGGTGAATGATGTTTGATATATAGGTTGGTCTTGAGTAGTACATGGGAGTCTGTTATATGGCTTTTGTCTGTGACCTCAATTTCACGGTCCAATGAACATGTTAAGTTTTTTGTTTTTAGTTTAGTTTCTCAGTAACTATAAGTGGTAGGTCAATGATACATGGTATGCAGGTTGGTCTTAGGTAGTTCATGACAGTCTGTCATATGGCTTTTGTCCTTGACCTCAATTTCACAGTCTAGTGAGCATGTTAAGTTTTTGTGATTAGGTCATTTTCTCATTAACTATAAGTGATAGGTCAGTGATATTTGATGTATATGTTGGTCTTGCATAGTACAGGACAGTCTGCTATATGGCTTTTGTCTGTGACCTCAATTTGATGGTCCAGTGATCATGTTAAGTTTTCTAGTATCTATTAATGTAAGTTCAATAATATTTTGCATGTGGGTTTGTCTGAGATGGAAGATGACAGCCTGCTTATCATCTTTAGTCCTTGACCTCATTTTCATGGTCTAGTGAACATGTTTAGTTTTCAGTATCTATCAGTGGTAGGTCATTTATATTTGGAATTTCGGTTTTGGGTGATATGTGACAGTCTGCTATATCGCTTTTGTCAGTTAATCTAATTTCACAGTCTAGTGAACATGTTAAGTTTTCTGATTTAGGCAGTTTGGATTTTCACATCAATCTTGCGATCAAGCAGGGACGGGCGAGACATCAATTTGGGTCCACACTTGTTGATAATTTATGTCAAAAATATCAGTTGTTGAACTTAGTCATTTTTACGTCAAATTTTTAACAATTGGGTACCCCCTTTGTCTGGAGCAAATCTTCTACAGTATTTGTGATAGGAAGTTTTTATTTTGCAGATCAGTTGTATATGTATATCAAAGGTGTGCATGGTTCTTTGATTTTGATTTTTGATGATTAATGTAAAAAATATCAGTTGTTGAACTTAGTCATTTTTACGTCAAATTTTTAACATTAGGGTACCCCCTTTGTCCGGAGCAAATCTTCTACAGTATTTGAGATAGGAAGTTTTTATTTTTCAGATCAATTGTATATATATCAAAGGTGTGCATGGTACTTATATTGTGATTTTTTATAATTAATGTAAAAAAAAATCAGTTGTTGATCTTAGTCATTTTCACGTCAAATTTTTAATAATAGGGTACCCCCTTTGTCTGGAGCAAATCTTCTACAGTATTTAAGGTAGGAAGTTTATATTTTGCAGATCCATTGCATATATATCAAAGGTGTGCATAGTACTTTGATTTTGATTTTAAGTGATTTATGTCAAAAACATCAGTTGATGGAACTTTTTTTACGTCATTTTTACGTCAAATTTTTAACAATGGGGTACCCCCTTTGTCCGGAGCAAATCTTCTACAGTATTTGAGATAGAAAGTTTTTATTTTGCAGATCAGTTGTACATATATCAAAGGTGTGCATGATACTTTGTTTTTGATTTTTGATCATTAATGTTAAAAATATCAGTTGTTGAACTTAGTCAGCAGCATTTGGGTGGCTGCAAAATGAGTACATCATTTGTCTGGAGCTAATCTCCTACAGTATTTGAGACAGGTAGTTTTTATTATGCAGAACAGTTGTACAAATATCGAAGGTGTGCATGGTACTTTGATTTTGATTTTTGATAATTTATGGCCAAAAAAAAAGTTGTTGAACTTAGTCATTTTATGTCAAATGTCTGCCAACAGGATAACCCATTTGTTCAGAGCAAATCTTCTACAGTTTTCAAAACAGAAAGTTTTTATTATGCATATCAGTTGTATATATATCAAAGGTATGCATGGTACTTTGATTTTGATTTTTGATGAATAATGTCAAAAGCACAAGTTTTTGAAACTGGTCATTTTAGGTCAAATATTTACCAATAGGGTGTCCTATTTATCCAGAACAAATATCCTACAGTTTAATAGATAGGAAGTTTTTATAATGCAGATCATTTGTACCTGTATCAGAGTTGTGCAGAGTACTTTTATTTTTCCTTTATGATTAAAATCCAAGTTGCTGAACTTTCAGAAATAGGCTACTTTGGTGGAAGGTTTAAGGTTGAAAATAAATGAAAATTTTAAGTACATTTTTAATATTCAGGGTCAACCAATGTGTAAGATATACTGTCCATGTAAAAGAAAACCCGGTTTGCTGTCACATTGGCAGCTTTCATCTTGTTGTCAATAATATTAGTGTAGTAACATTTTGTCAGATGAGTAGTGAAAGTCAATGGGTCAAAATATGGAGGTCAGTTACAATTTTATTGATGAACAGGAAATGTGTAATGCATATATACTAATGAAAAATTAACAATATTCTAATCTAGATGGTTGGCTAGCTAATTGTTCATGAGCGACTTGTATAAGACTCAATACAGGAATGGCTGTTGAAACATGAATAAATGGTAATTTACCAAGCTCTGTGTATTGTAACTGTCATATACCATAATCAAATCAAATCAAATCAATCAATCAAATTATGTTTTCATTAAGATGAGGAAAAAGGTAATGTTAAAACAAATGTTAAACAACATTTCAACAATAATGGGTAGTGGAAATGGGTGCTGTAGAGCCAGAGATGAATGTTTAAAAAATGGCTAGGAGTTAGACCAAGAGTGTATTATTACATGTATTTGAATGTAGGTTCAGTGTGACATAAAAATGGTTTTGATGAAAAATGCTTTTATAGCTATGAATGACAACTGTAGTATAACTCAATAGTACTTCTGGTAAATAGTCCAATTAAAGGCAAATTCTTCTGATTTTGCTGATTAGGCAAAATAAAAAAATACATTAGCTTCTCAGGCCCCTGCCTCATCTCTTTTCTGGGAACTAAATTTACTTTTTATGCCCCCAGATCGAGGATCGGGGGCATATTGTTTTTGTCCTGTCTGTCTGTCTGTTTGTCTGTGCGTCCGAAACTTTAACCTTTGCTATAACTTTTGAACTATATAAGGTAGACTTTTGATACTTGGCAAGTGTATAGGTCTAGTCAAGAAGAACATAAATATGCAAAAAATATTAGGTCAAAGGTCAAGGTCATAGGGGTCAAAAAGGGGTAAAAATCGGAATCTGGGGGCATATGTAGTGTTTCACAAACACATCTTGTTTATTCAAGTTTCAAATAAAAAAAAGAGAAAATCACCTGCCTCATCACTCTTTCGGCATTTCAGCAATGTAAAAAGATGCCTCATCATGATTTTGAACAAATAAAAATAAAAATTTTCTCCCTCCCTGCCTCATCATTTTTTTCAGAAAAATGGCCTGAGAATCTAATAATTATTTTTGTATGGCCTTAATCTTATTCAACAGAAATTGACAGTATCCCTGTACTTTGAAAACTAAGCTATCTCTGATTGACCAGGAATGACTTCAATAATCTGACTTTAAATTATATAATAAAGAAATCTTCAATATTTGACATCTGTTTTAGACATGTAGATGAAGTAGTAAAATTTACTGGTATGAAACAACATAAACAGTTAACATATGCTGCAAAACAGCTGATTGCAAGGGAGGTAAGTCAGATATGCTATATGTATATGTAAACATATTTATGTTTTCTGTAATACCTAAAATGTAAATAAACTTAAGATAAATATTGTTTCACGGTCACCATTTCTATTAAGTCTAACTGGTATATATATATATTGTCAACAACAACATATTTAAATCCATTGATACTTGATACTAAAACTTGAAATGAGGTGATGTAGTATTTGACCTTTTGATGTTTCTGCATTGTATATGTAATGTATTATTTCTCTGGCAGCTGCAAATAAGAATTAATTTATACACTGCACTAAGTAGGTCCAGAAGCAGTGGAACCCAGAAAGTTAATGTATACGGTACTTTATTTCGATTCAAGATTTCTCAGCCCACATGACACAAAATTATTTTACTATAAATTTACATCATTGTACATGTATGTGATATGATCATGTAAATATAGTCTCTAACATTGTTTCAAGTTTATTACATATATTTCTCAAATCAAAAGTTATAAATTTTTCACATTTTAAAGTTCGAGGTTTACCGAGAACTTTAAAATGTGAAAATTTATTTGTTGCGATTTGAGAAATTATCATATTATATAATAAACTGGAAAACAATGTTAGAGATTGTTTCTCTACTTTCTACTGAATTTATTAGAAGTAAAGTGATCTCCATGGTCTCCATTCTCAAATATACCACCATTTTGTTGCTACCATAGTTGCTATGTGTATCATTGTGCCATTCATTAAAATGATATGGAATGGAATATTCTTAATAAAAATGTCATATTACCTTGAGAAATGAGTAATCTTTGTCATAAAAATGCAAAAACAATTTCGCTAGACAATGATGCGGGTGTTAATTTTATCAACATGCGGTTGCACTATTTCTAGAAACTGATATGAGACATTTAGTTAAAAAAACTCGTAACACACATGTTAGTTATTGTTTCGATATATTGATCGGGAGGTGTTTAAATTTGCTAGAAATAAGAGAAAATAATTTTACTCTTACCACACAGATAGAAACGGAGAAGATGAGAAGGAAGGAAGGCTGTGTGGATACAAGGTAAACAATATGACATTTTAATACAACATAAGAATTCACCAAATGCTGTTCAGAATATAGGGATATTTATGGTATTATAAAATCAAGATATAAGGTCTGAAATTCATTATATATTTGTGATCATGAATTAAATTTACTTAAATTCTGATATTGGAAAAGTTCAGTAATCCCTCGTTACACCGTCCCTGTTTAATGGCAATCCCTTACTTAGCACCATTAATTTTAAGATTAATTTTTCCAAAAATTTCTTAGTTTATATTTAATTTATTCCCTCAACATATATTACCACCTTCCTTTATCTCCAAAATATTCCCTAAAGGGGAGCGATATAATGAGGGTGCACTGCATTTATTGTCAAAACATTTTCATATGTTTTGAATGAGAACTTTCTAATCATAAGTCAAAACAATATTATTCACATTTCAACATGTTCAATCCTTTTAATCATCAAATGATGAATTTTAAGCTTCATTTCAAGTAAATAATAACTAATAAGGACTTAACTGAAAAATACTGATTTATTCTGTTAAAGTTGCAAAATACTTAAGTACAAATCTCTTCTTCGACTTTTACAATAAAGCCAAAACATAATACTTGAAATAGATTTTCCTTTGACTGCCAAGGGCCAAAAGGATCCCCCAGATTATACATGACTAGTTTATAGACAGCTTTTTAGGAGAAAAAGATATTCCTGATAATGTAGGATCACAAGGCATTTTGATTGAGACTGAAATACATATTTCAAGGATTGTTATATCTTAAATGTTTTTCAGTACATCTGATCCAAAGACAAATAGTAGCCGTAGTCCTGGTAATAAGAAAAAAGAACCCTTCATTCCAAATCACAAACAGAAATTACAGGCCAAATCTATAAACCCAGAACAAATGGTAAGTTATACTTTTTGTAGTATTGGAAAGAGACAGTCAAACATACTTACTGTTTATCTTTTGGAAAGGCGAAAATTATGTAGTAATATAAAAATTTGTTATGCAATCTCCAAATTTAATATGTATAAACTAAGTTAAGTGGTCAAAATAGTCAACAATTTAAAATGTAAAATTGACTTATATAAAAACAAGCTTAAGTGACTACAGTAACCACAATGAAGAAAATGAAAGAGAATGGCCAGAATTTTAGATCGTATGATCTTCAAAAATGGGGCAAAAGGAAAAATCTTGTCCTGGTAGGACGCATTTGTTTGGTTTTTCTGTTTGCCCCATTGAAGCCCATAAATAGGTAACATATACACAAATGTATTACTTTAATTACATGAAAGAAGATCAGTCCTTTATAAAGATCAAGTCAGAAGTGGGAAATGTTTAGATTCATGATGGGCAATACATTGACTACATTCTACATCAGAGCCTGAAAGTAATAAGACATATTCATGGAAATAATTTCTTTTTACCTCATCTGGCTATGCTAGGGTGAACTTTTGCCATCACTTGTTGTTATGCTTCTCTTGTCTTTACATCCATTGTAAACATTCAAAAATCTACTCCTCTGAAACCAATGGACCAATTGGAACCAAACTTCGTCACAATTGTCCTTTGGTGGTCCCCATTGAAAATTGGATTTGGCATGTCCTTACCTCATCCAAGATGGCCGCATGCGGCCAACATAGTTTGGACCCTATAGAAAAAATTTTCAAAGATCTTTTTCTCAGAAACTACCAGTCCAGTTCAGTCCTAACGTAGTCACAGTGGTCCTTAGATAGTCCCTTTCATCTAAGATGGCCGCCAGCGGGGACGTTGTTTTAACATAGGACCCTATAGAAAAGACATTCAAAGATTTTCTTGATAGAAACTACCAGTCCAGTTATAACCAAACTTAGTCACAATGATTCTAGATGGTCCCTTAGAAAAAAGGTATCCGGCAGGTCCGTACCTCATCCAAGATAGCTTCCAGCAGGGAACATAGTTTTAACATTGGACCTTAAGGAGAACACATTCAAAGATCTTCTTCTCAGAAACTTCTAGTCCAGTTAGAACCAAACTTGGTCACAGTGGTCGTTAAATGGTACCTTCCAAAAAAGGTGTCCTGCAGATCAATACCTCAGTAAGATAGCCACAAGCAGGGACATATATTGGATGCCTTTAAAAGAATTTGTCCTCTGAAACCACTTATCCAATTGGAACCAAACTTGATCACAAAAGTCCTTGGGTGGCCCCATTCAAAATTTGTGTTTCTCATGTCTGCATACAATCTTAGGGTGGCCTCTAGCAGGGAACATAGTTTACAATCTGGACCCTATTGGAAACGACATTCATTTCTCTATGTCAGCCATGGTCCATGTGAGTGATACATGCTCTAGAGAGCCTCCTGTTATCCTTTAAGATAAAATACAAAGTGTTTTAAGAAGACTTTGATGTGTGAACTTTATGTAGGTTTTGATAAACAAAAAGGATCAGTCGCTATTTTTTATACACATATATATAAAGATATTTTATTATTTGCTTTTATATTTTACAGGTTCAAAAGGACTTCTTTGGTAGAATTATAAAACAAAAAACACCAGATGCCAGTAGTAAAACAACAAATAAAGGTAAAGTGAACTAACATAACTTTGTTAGTACAGTAGTTTAAAAATAGGTGTTTCTGTAATACATATTATTGAATTTATGCAATTATTTGTTGAAAACTGAATTAACGATAAGGGTGATGTAGTGGGGTCAAAAACTTTTATTCCAACAAGAGTGGCAAAATTAGGTAAAATCCAAGTGAGGTTAAACTCCAGTATATGTAATGATAAATTAGAGTCTTTAAGCAATGTCAAGCCCAAGTAATAAAATGAGAGTTGCGGAGTCAAAGAGAGGTCAAAATCCAGTTATACCAAAGTCCAAGCAAAACAAATCCAAGGAATACCAATAAAAGTAACAAAATTAGGTCAAACCAAAAAACAAACAAATAAAATAAAACAATTAAAAAAAACAACCTCTGTAAACCATACAAGTAACAAAACATATTTAATTAATAAGTTACCAAAAACTCATTATCTAATGAATGTGCAGAGCTCATGAGTGAGTTATAGATTTTTTTGGCATGAGATGAATATTTGTGACAATCATAATTTTGGATTAGTTATATGTTTATTTATTATAGAGAGTTTTAAAACTCTACCAAAATTATAGATGCAACTGTTATATGGATTATTTTTTCATGTTAATACGTCAAGACGTTTACATAATGACATTAACCACAGTTTAGTGACGTCTCTTCCATCTTTGATTTCACCGGTGACAATTTGAAATTTATTTAAGGAGAATACTCAGTCATTTTTTTCTTTACGATATTTAAAGTATATAGATCTTTATTTTACAGATGAGAAAAAGAAGAATGTACTAAACACAGACATTTGGTTCCATTTTAAAGGAGGATTTTCAAATGCAGTTAGAAGGAACGTTAGAATACAAGATCTCTTGTAATATATGTGTAAAATAAATAAATATCTGTACTTTGACTCTGTCTGTCTCAATAAAAGGAGTAATTTTATCCCTGTTTAAGTAACACCAAAGAATTTAAAATTGATATATGTTGTATCTCAATAAACACATAGAATTAATAAGTAAGAGCAAAGACTTCTTATCTTAGAATCAAATCAGTCCAAAGTGGGGATGACATGTCTTCCTGTTGAATGCTACTTTGTGTACTTCAGTAAAGATGTAGTTTTACTTTGGCATATTTGGTGCATAAATTCAAAGGAACCAAAATAAAACACAGTAATAATTATTTGTAGGATGTGATTGGTTCATTTGACATCATAATGACGTTCTTTAAATATGGTGTAAACCTGGTATTTCCATAAATAGTACATGATGTTCTATATTAGGAAACGTCAGGTTTACATGTTTACAACATATTTTGATATGCCAACACATCAAATGTTACAGGATAATCGGAACAAGAGTAATGTCATAACATAATAAAACAATTGAAGCTTGGCAAGTTCAGTCAATACATAAATTATAGACCTGATTAGAGTATATTGATCTCGGACTGTGTTCTCAGTCAATATCTTCTAGTCTGGTTTATACATCTATGTATTGACCTCATTGTAATGCTGTATTTGTATAGTATATTACTATTTTAATCTCATCAGCTTTTTCAAACACAATCCAATAATTGTTAGCCGAGTTGCGATGAAGTCGAACTCGGCTTATAATTTAATGAATGGTGTCTGGGCGTCCGGGCGTCAACTTTTGGTTTCCGCATGATATCTTGAGAACCATGTGTCATATCCAAATGAAACTTTGCACAGACATGAGTTATGATTAGAGGAAGATCCCTATTGATTTGAGGTTTGTCGGGCAAAGGTCAAGGTCACAACTTCTAAAAATAGAACAAAAATTTGACTTATCCGTTTCCACACAATATCTCCAGAACCACAATACACATCCAAATGAAACTTGGCATAGAAATGAGTTATGATCAGAGGAGGAACCCTATCGATTTTGAGGTTGGTGCGACAAAGGTCAAGGTCACAGCTTCAAAAAATGTAACAAAAATTAAACTTTTCAATAAAGCCTAAAATCACAGTGTCATATCCAAATGAAACTTTGCACAGACATGAGTTATGATTAGAGGAAGATCCCTATTGATTTGAGGTTTGTCGGGCAAAGGTCAAGGTCACAACTTCTAAAAATAGAACAAAAATTTGACTTATCCGTTTCCACACAATATCTCCAGAACCACAATACACATCCAAATGAAACTTGGCATAGAAATGAGTTATGATCAGAGGAGGAACCCTATCGATTTTGAGGTTGGTGCGACAAAGGTCAAGGTCACAGCTTCAAAAAATGTAACAAAAATTAAACTTTTCAATAAAGCCTAAAATCACAGGTTTGGTATTATTTGATACCAAAAATAACTAAAAAAAGTTTTATCGTTCATACAAAAGTAGTTTTTATATTGCTTTAAGATGTAGTTCTAATTATATTCACCAAAACACTTTTTTAGGATGACAAAAACATAAAAAAATGATATATTGAAAAGTCAAAATTAAAAAAAGGGAGGTAATAAATTAAGGGAGGTAATTAATTTAATGTTAAGAAGTATTCAATATTACTAAAAGTCCTTTGCAATGTCCAGTAGAAATAAAATCTTAGATGAGAAAAATACATTTGTGTATTCTGATTTTTTTGTAAATCATGATTTCAGCTATACGTATTACCTGAATTATAAGGGGAACCCCTGCTCAAATTTTTTTGTCCCCCGCCGCACCACGACGGTGGGACATAGTAATGGTCTGCGTCCGTGTGTCCGTCCGTCCGTCCGTCTGTCTGTCACACTTTCTTGTGGACGCAACTCCTCGGAAACCGTGTATTGGATTATGTTCAAATTTTGTAGGATTGTTAGTCACTATATGCACTAGATCATATCGCACTGCCATTATGATTCGTCAATTTTTATAGGAGTTATGGGACTTTGACCATTTTTAGCAATACTATACAACTGGAGATCTTGTGGACGCAACTCCTCGGAAACTGTGTATTGGATTTTGTTCAAATTTTGTAGGATTGTTAGTCACTATATGTCCCAGATCATATCGCACCGCCATTTTGATTTGTCAATTTTTATAGGAGTTCTGGGACTTTGACGAGTTTTAGCAATACTATACAAATGGAGATCTTGTGGACGCAAATGTGTCAACACACACTTAAATTTGCACTTTCCCTATTGATTCAGGGTTCAATGAGCGGGGGCATGATTGGTTGCCATTCGGCGACAGCTCTAGTTTGAATGGTGGTCTGAAATGGGGTTTAATGGATAGTGGAGCTTTCAGTTGCCATGGAAACCAAACCAGAACACTGAATCTGAGAAAAACAGTATTGTGCTACATGTTTTTCTTCACAATTTTAGAAACATGTGTAAACTAGATTATAAGGGGAACCCCTGCCAAATTTTTATTTTGAAAGGGGGACTTGGAATGTTTTGATTTCAGCAATATGTATAAACTTGATTATAAGGGGAACCCCTGCCCAAATTTTTTTGGAATGGTGGTCTGAAATGGGTTGTAATGGATAGTGGAGCTTTCAGTTACCATGGAAACCAAACCAGTACACTGAATCTTTGAAAAAAAAATTCTGCTTCATATATTTCCTCACAAATTCAGAAATATGTATAAACTAGATTATAAGGGGAACCCGTGCCATTCTTTTTTTTTGAAAGGGGGCTTGGAATGTTTTGATTTCAGCAATGTGTTATGTTACCTGGATTATAAGGGGAACCCCTGCCCCAATTTTTTTTGAGAGGTGGTCTGAAATGAGTTGCAATGGATAGTGGAGCTTTTGGTTGCCATGTATACCAAACTAGAAATAGAAATTTTTTACAAAAATAGGCATTCTGATACAAACTTATGCAATTTCAGCAACAATAAAAAACTTAATTTTAAGGGGAACCCTTGCCCAAAGTTTTTTTTTGAAAAGGGACTTGGAATGTTTTGACTTCATGCAGTTATCAGCAGTATGTATCACTTAGATTATAACCTCTGCCAAATTTTTAGTCAAGTTAGGACAAAGTCAAACATCCTCAAAAGTTCCATTATAAATCTCTGATTGAAATAAAAGAATTTATATGCTTATATGCAACTATAATTTGCCTATCCGATGATGTACTTATGAAAATAACAACTGTTCGCAACTCGACTTTTGCACCTTTGGTGCATTTTCTGATTTTATTTATATCTCATCTGTATCCAACTATTGGTTACAAATACTCTGTAGGTCAATAAATTTTATGTACACGAGATGGACATGAACTGGTTCTTCTACAGTTTCCGGTCATATATCAAATAAAGCACCAAAATAAAACAACAGCTGATTTACCAAAACACAGAAATAAAACATGCACATTTTATCACAAAAGCGCCAAAATTTCCCTACACCATATATTCAAATTTAAGGTAGTGCATTTAATATCTAGTTTAGGGATGATATTTATTCCCCCGCTCCGGAGGAGGAGGGGGTATACTGTTTTACCTGTGTCCGTCATTCCGTAATTCCGTCCGTCACAACTTTCGTAAAGTTTTCTCTGCAATGGTAAATGATACAAACTTGAAATTTTGTCAGAAGCTTTGGGTAGTCATGCCATATTGTGGGATGCATTTTCAGACCTGTCGGGATGCTGCTTCCTGTTTACCGACTTAGTCAATTTTTCAGTATTTTGTGTGTCCATCACAACTTTCGTAAAGCTTTTCTCTGCAATGGTAAATGATACAAACTTGAAATTTTGCCAGGAGCTTTGTATAGTCATGCCATATTGTGGGATGCATTTTCAGATCTTTCGGGATGCTACTTCCTGTTTACCGACTTAGTCAATTTTTCATTATTCTGTGTGTCCGTCACAACTTTCGTAAAGCTTTTCTCTGCAAAAGTAAATGATACAAACTTGAAATTTTGTCGGAAGCTTTGTGTAGTCATGCCATATTGGGGGATGCATTTTCAGACCTGTCGGGTTGCTACTTCCTGTTTACCGACTTAGTCAATTTTTCATTATTTTGTGTGTCTGTCACAACTTTCGTAAAGCTTTTCTCTGCAATGGTAAATGATAGCAACTTGAAATTTTGTCAGAAGCTTTGTGTAGTCATGCCATATTGTGGGATGCATTTTCAGACCTGTCAGGTTGCTACTTCCTGTTTACCGACTTAGTCAATT
>MJUU01073755.1:27976-41908 GCA_002080025.1 Modiolus philippinarum | reverse complement strand
TTTGTTCTCATTGGTCTAGCAGAACCTAGCAAGCATCAATTTCAAAATGTTTTGCCTTGCCCATATTAGGGATCGAAACAACTATTTCACGTTAAATATGCTAGCACACCTAACCTTTATATTCCCATAAAACGAAGTTTAGGGAAAGATAGAAATTATCCTGTCTGTCTGCCTTTATGTCACCACGTTTTGTAAGCACATCCAATTATACCAATTAAAGCACTTTGTAACGTAATTTATAAAACAAGAAGGACAATATACGCAGATGTGCATAAAGAAATAAAATGATTCCAAACACCATGAAGCAGGGGTAGTTTGTATGAGCTTTTTACTGATAACTCTCCAAAGATTACCTCGTAAGCGCAACAACTTATCTTAAGCCACTTGAAGGATACTATACGTATTTGTGCATGAAAAATATAAATTCTTTTAATACACCATGAAGGGATGATAATTCGACTTTTCTTTTATTTCAAGGAAATTCTGTCAGGATTTCCTTTTGTGGCTTTGCCACAGTCACCTCCGAAAGCTTAGTGCGCATTCATTTACCATTTGCAACAATGCTACATTGTATATAAATATTAAATTCGCAAATCCGAAAAAGTGACAGGAGACACATGAAAAATGCAAAGAATAACCCATTTTTGGCCTGTTTAATTTTCATCAGGACCAATATTAAATTTCCATTTGCAAAAAAAAAAACTTTTCAATTAAAAATTAAATTATTTATTTTCCTGACATGAAGGATTAGAATATTTATTTTCACTGGCACAAAGACTATACTACTTATTCAAAAAATCGCCCAAGCACCCCCCCCCCCATATCAATTGACGTCCCATTTAAATCGACTGCAATTCTGGTTCCCGTATTTTTTGGTTACACAAGCGCTTTGATTAGTTTTGACTGCTTTGTAAAGCTAGCGATGAAAAATTGTTCTTAATTTGGTTTCTTTGGTTTCCAGGTTTTGATTATATGGCTTTGTATTGTACTTTAAGTTTAAAATAAATTGCCATTTCTTACTTTTTTTCCTATTTTGAGTAAGCTCCCCAAATTATCTCTATAAATGACTATCTTAAACCCGATCCGTAATCTCCGGAAACGTGACTCGAAGACATTTTATAAAATCTTTATATGTATTTTGGTCATATTGTTGGATGCTTTCGAAAATAAGTTGTTAGATATTTAATATACAAGATGAGTTGATGTAATAACGAAAATGGAAATAAGTAAAACTAAAAGCATTTAATTGGACAAACATCAGGTTTCTAGTAGTGTAGCTGGGTCATTTGTACTATTGCAACTATTTTCAAGAATTCAGTTTAGTTTAAACATATTTCTTTTGAGTAAAAATTTCAATTATGATCAGAAACAAGTTGATACAGATTTATGAAATCTTCTACTAGATAACATAAAAAATCAGAGCATGCATCTATAACATATTCTATATCAACATTATGAAAAATAAACGAATTTTCTAATATTTTATGTATGGTATGGTGTACTTTGTATGTCATAAAAAGTACCATAGATGCATGTCCTTTATATATTTCAGTAATTAGTGTACTTGTTCTTTATCGAATTTCTCATATATGGATATACAATATAATAATACTTTAAAAGTTTTGCATTTAATTTTTGGGGTAATTTCCAAATGTTATTCTGACGACATGTTTATAGTGCCGAGATCTCACTTTTTCATAATGCCAAGTATTCTGACAATCGAGTTGATGAGTGCCCTGTGTTTGTCTATATGTTGTAAATTTCAGATGGCTTGAGACGCTGGTGTTATTTTTGTCAGGCAACGAATGACTGGGATTGTAAGAGCACGTTACCCATTTAATTTATGTTTGTTGACGACCCCACATCCATGAGTTCAAAGGAATGTTAATGTAGCATTTTTCGGCATTGAGCAATGAATTCTCCCCAAAACGGTGCTAGGGACCGTCTTGTACCTGTTATGATGAATGAGCAAAGCTCATTGATTAGGGTCTCATGGTAACTTCAGGATGAATAACAACAATAACCAGAGGCTCCCAGGAGCCTGTATCGCTCACCTAGCTTTCAGTTGCCACAATCAAGGTAACATTGTAAGCTATACAGTTGATCTTCAGTTTCTTTCGTAGCTCAAACACCTCCAATATCTTGAACTGTTTTTAAAGTCTGATCATGTTTTACTATATTTCTTTGTTGGGCTTTTTTGACAAAAAACGTTCTTGTTAAGGACCACTTTCGACACCAGTTTTGAAGTCGAGACGTCATTTTTTAAATAGCAGTCAACAAACAATTTTCAACATCGGTTTTGAAGTCGCAACATAAATATCTACTTGGAAATCAAATTTCATTGAAATCGGACAATGTTGAATTTTCCCGCCTTTTTTGGCGGCCATTTTAAAGCTGGCAGTCAACGAGCAATTTTTAACATCAGTTTTGAAGTTGCGACATCAAGACCACTTTGGAAACCAAATGTCATTGAAATCGGACAATGTTGAATTTTCCCGCCTTTTTTGGCGGCCATTTTGAAAATGGTGGTCAACAAAACAATTAGATATGTGTAGCTGTGTTAAAATGGTGTGAAAAGGAACCTTCATACACATGTTTAAAATATTTTCATTTTGGAGTCAGTTAATGCCAAGGATCGATTTATCAGAAGATCTAGATCCATATATACCTTCAATCAATCAGCTGTAATTATCATATAAAATGTTCCTTTGGATTTTGTGTGGGGTACAATTATACATTTGTATAAAAAGAAGTGATTAAGACTCCCCACAACCGACTCAATAACGACAAGATGGGTGTATTAAAATGTTAATTCTGAACAAGTCATGATATAGAAATGTTATTGAACATAAATTGAGTATAAGAATAATACGTTTAGATTTTGAGGCCAATAAGATACGTACACATGTATCTCGGAACACTGCATCCCTAAGCCAGTTTTTGAAAGTAAGTTTCAAAGCTTTTTAAGTTAAAAGTCTTAGCATTCACTATCGGCCAAGTGCGAATCGATGAAATCATTATTATAGTCTAAATAATAGATGAGATCCCGATAAAGAAATTATTACTGTAATAAAATCATTAATGTTTATTACAGTAATAATGATGTTTTCAACAATCGCATATATTGCTTGACTATAATAATGATCTCGTCGATTCACACTTGGCAGATAGTGGCATTACGAAGTTTTGTTTATAATTCATTTCATTCCTTATTTATCGAAGCAGTATACATGTATGAACTGACAGTCAGTGAGTATCTACAGAATGGAAAACTAATATCTTATGTGAATTTCCGAGTGGATATTTTAGGTGCTATTAAATTTCAAAAAGCATATATGAAAAAGCTGTGTTGCTGGATATTGTAAAAAATGGACCGATTCAGAAATTCAACTTTTGTCCTCTTAATAAAATTACACACGCCGAACGTCCTCGTAAAAGTCGTTTTGACCAATCAGAAACGTCTAGAACAAAGACAATCCCATAATGCCCTTGCTTTTCTGAATCGGTCCATTTCAATATTAGTTGTTACATGGTTGTTACATCTGCAGATTAATTCTTTAAAAAATAACTTTTGAATTAGTAAATATAGGAGTTCTCTTATAATTCTCGTAGATTCTAACAGTTGCTGTTCGAGTCTGAACGACAAAATCCCTTCAATTTTATGGTAAATTTGAAACAACTCTTTTGTTGTTGTTCTTGAAGTTATCTTGAGGTCTTCAACAATGAGAACACTCATACTACATCGTAAGTTCAAGGGGCAATAGCACCGACTTAGGTGAAATTCCCTTGCTAGATATCAAACTACGCTACATTCATGTGTTTGTACATCCATAGACTTTGCATCATCAACCAACATAAACAAATTTCGAATAAAGTACAGTTTGTACTTTTACAAAACGCTATTATTTGGATGGTGGCTGTACAGTCATTAGAATCCGAGGTTACATCCGCAAAACCACACAATATGTTTAGTCTCTGCATTGGACTTTTTTCAAGTAATAGAAAAAAATCTAATGTATCAAATTTATTTAAAAGTATGCCTTTAAAAGTAGTACAATTAGTATATCAAATGCAATAAGTATTGAATGAAAGTACAAACTTATTTGCGATAATTCACTGCATACTTTGAAAAGTTGCATAATATGACGCGTATAACACTGATATTCGAAATTTATTGTGTTTGCGAAGTGCTATTAAAAACAAAACCTTTTAAGATAATGCATTTGAATATCACTTTTGGTTTTTCAAACATATTTAGGTACGAAAATACGACCAATTTTACTTTCAAAGAATATGAAATATATTGTCAAGGGACAAAACTCTACAATAAATCATCAGAATTTCAAGCATGTTATATCTATGATCGTAAAATACAGAGACATGTTTTATTTAGTATTGTTCCATATAATATCGACAATGAAATAAACATTGTATTGCTTTCAATCTTTTTGTACCCAGTGAACATTAGTTTATCAGCGAGTTGATTTGATCAAATACATGGAAATTCTTTATTTGTTTATAAACAGTTGATTCGTTATTGTCGAGCATGTAGTTTATACAGTGATTTTTTAATAGAGCAAAAACACTGTCCCAAAAGCTGCTTAGTCAGGCACTTGTTCAGCCTTTGTTACTTTCATCCCATTAGAAATTCTACGGCTGTCACCATGAAATTTGACAAATATGACGTGTCTGTGTCCCAAATAAAAACGGACATTTTCAGCTAGATTTCACGTCTTCACGGACTTGACATAACCAGTTATGACTCAGCCTTAGATTGACTCATTGATAGTGTGATTGGTGCCACTAGTGAAGCATGACATGCTTACCCTTCCGGAGCACCTGATGTCACTACCGGTTTTCATCGGAGTTCACACTATGAGTGACTTAGTTCTTAATATCGTCTTTTTATTTCCGTGCATTGTGGCTGTCTCACGTCCTTGTTTTGTCTTTTTTGTGGTTTTTCTCTGTTGCTGTTTTCGCCATGTCTTTGGTCTTTGCTCCTTCGGCATTCTTCTGCCGTTGTTAACATAAGAAATATTTGAGGAAAACATTTTGCATACTTTTAGTGATACGAGTTTAAATTTAAACAAAAAAAACTTGCCCCCATTCGTAAAAAGATGTAGTGCGTATATTAGTTGTACTAATAGCTGTAGTTTCTTGAGTCAATGCAAATACGCCTATGCTCCTAGCTCCCGTGTCATCACAGGAGATCGCAACATCTTGCAGGAAAGGAGCTTATTAATTTCTTAAAGAAAGGTCCAAAATATAGGCCACCTTCTAAAATTAATTGGAAAGATTGTCGTAATATCATCCACGACTCACTTAAAACTTATTGTAAAAATTGGATTAAACGTGAACACGTTGCCAAAAAATCTTTGGATTCTTTCTTTAATGCTATTATGAAAATTGTCGATATCCGAATTAAACAGTTTGAACAACAATTCCGCTATGACAACAAAAATAAACCCACCGTGTCTCGCATCCAAATGAAACTTAAAGAATTTGGAAAGGAATTTGTTTTTGTCCCAGCTGATAATGCTGCTAATAACATCATCATAGTCTGTCGTAAACATTATATAGAAGTACTCCAAAAAGAAATTACCAGTACACATACTTTTCAATTAACCAAATTAACGGAAAGTGAAATTACAGACATACATTTTCTAACAGCCACATCTTTACAGGCTAAACCTGATAGTAAAACAGTTCCAACTATGCACTGGGTTCCTAAACTCCACAAAACGCAATATAAATCTATATTCATTTTGTCATCTAGTCACTGTTCTACAACTGAAGTTTCTATTATTGACTGCTATTAAAAACCTGGTTATAAATTTCTGTAACAAAGTATATGAAAACAGTGGTGTCAATCATTTTTGGAGTGTGAAAAATTCATTGGAAGTTCTCGATTATTTGAATGCTTATAATGCCCCTTTTGAATCCCTTGAAAGTTTTGATTTCTCTACCCTCTATACTACCTTACCACATAATCTAATAAAGGAAAAATTCATACGTCTTATTCAATGGGCATTCAAAAAATCCGATTGTGAATATATATGTTCTAATTCCTTTAAAACACATTTTAGTAATACAAAACAAAATAATTCAACTAATTGGACTTGTTTTGATATGATTTCAGCACTTGAATTTTTACTTGACAATATATTCATTCGTTTCGGTAACTGTATTTATCGCCAGGTCATAGGAATTTCTATGGGTACCTATAGCGGACCTCTTTTTGTACTGCTACGAATCTCAGTTTATGACCAACATCAGCAAAAACCCATCTAAACAGCATTTAATTGAAAAGTTTAACAACACTTTCCGATATTTGGATGATATTTTAACTTTAAATAATGACGACTTCAATACGTATTATAGGGACATCTACCCTAAAGAACTTACTTTGAATAAAGCCAATTCTGATAATCATCATTGTCCGTTCTTAGACATCAATTTTGATATAACGAATGGTAAATTAGATACTTAAATTTATGATAAAAGGGATGATTTTTCTTTTCCCATAGTTAATTATCCATTTCTGGATGCCGATGTTCCATTAGCGCCATCATATGGTGTTTACATATCTCAAATTGTTCGATTTGCTCGAGTATGTAATAACGTTTGCGATTTTAATGAACGGAATCTTTTTATAACTGAAAAACTATTACATCAGGGTTTTCGTTATCACAAACTAGTTAAAACCTTTCCTAATTTTATCATCGAAATAAAGACTTAGTTCATGAATACAATGCAACCTGTAAACATCTAATCAAGGCTGGTATTTCACATCCCTTATTTTACGGTAATGTTTTACATAAGAGAAAAAATACTTAAACTCGCATAACAAACTTATAAAACCTTTAAATCGTCTAATTCATAAGAGTTATAATTACGGTATTGTCGTCAAGTCATTACGTATGGCCTTCTTTGGTATTAACATTGATTTTTTGATAGGGTCTTTGCAATTTAACTAAACACATTCTAAATTTCTAAAATCTGTATTGCATGGACACGGGTTATGTATTCCGGTATGTACATGAAATCATTATTCTAAACTCCTCACAGGAAGGGATCTTGGTGGAAGCTGTATACTGAGGGTACATAACTTACTTTGACAGTTGGTGATGGGTCT
Source organism: Modiolus philippinarum (assembly GCA_002080025.1). Lineage (NCBI taxonomy): Eukaryota > Metazoa > Mollusca > Bivalvia > Mytilida > Modiolidae > Modiolus > Modiolus philippinarum. The sequence continues at coordinate 34,773 of MJUU01073755.1, read as the reverse complement.
GGAGCTGGCATGTCAGTTAACTGTTAGTAGTCTCTTGTGATTTCAGGTTTTTGTCCGTATATTTAGTTCTTTCAGTTTCATTTTTCACAATTGACTCAATCCTGTTGCCAACTGAATTTTACTGTTGTTACGATTGTTTTTTTATTTATCACATTGGCTGTAGGGGGAAGGTTTCGATCCAATAAAACTAGTTTAACCATTTGCGCCTGTCCTAAGTCAGGAATTTATTAAGCCTTTGTGTGTCTTGTCCTTTTTCTAGTTAGTTTACTTTATGTCTATAGGAGTCTAGGATGATGTTTATTTCGCTGGACTTGATTGCTCTTTGTTCAGGGGCCGACTCCGACCTGCCGTTGGGTGTGGGGTTTTCTCACCGTTCATTGAAGATCTTATGGTGGCTTTGAGTTGTTGTTACTCCCCTTTGGTTCGTTGTCTCTTTGACACATTCCCCGTTTTCCTTCTTTTTCTATAGTAGCGCAAGTATTCTATCTTGATGTAATTTATAGCAGATAGGAATATTTACCTCACAATTAGTAATCAAAGAGCAGATAAATTGATGGCTTATAAAGGAGGAAATTAAACTTCGATTAATGTTTTCTCATCAAATAGATAATGCTTTTAAAACCAAACTTCGGTGTTTCATATGTCAAAGAGAACAACGCAGTAGTAACACATTTTCTGTCTGTTTTAGATATGCTCCAATTTGCAGAGGTGCACGTGTACGGCCATGAAACAGGAATAAGTTTACACGAGATTTTTGTAATATTCATTGTATGAATACATCGGCAAAGAACCAACTATTTTTCATCAGTAAGAAGGACTCAGTATTATAGTTGTGTGTTGATTCAAAATTTTCTTTCAGCGAAAATGCGGTGAACAGTTTTTAAACAAAAAAGAAAGTGTCCTCTAAGTAGCATGTTAATTCTGGCAATTCAATCACATCATGGCCGTTTTTGGGCCTAAAAAAGCTCTTTTATATTTTTGTTGCATTAAAAATCTTTAATTTGATTTTGACCAATGACCTCTATCTCATAAAAAGAAAACATGTTCACATCAACAAGGATCTATGAATAAATTTTTGGGAGAGTTATTGCTACAATACATGTACTAAAAGGAAATCAGAAAAAAAGGAAAACATATTACACTATCGGCCAAGTGCGAATCGACGAGATCATTATTATAGTTAAGCAATATATGCGATTGTTGAAAAAATCATTATTACTGTAATATACATTATTGATTTTATAACAGTTATAATTTCTTTAACGGGATTGCATCTATTGTTAAGACCATAAAAATGATGTCATCGATTCGCACTTGGCCGATAGTGTATTATCTAATCACAAATGGAAAAACAATAGACCATATCCGAGCTGTGGTATCAGGATTTACCTGACCACTTTTCAACACGTCACAGTATAGAAAACGTCACGTCACAAAGCCTATAACGTCATTAAACTGGTCACATGGGGCGGACATGTTTGTGACGTAGGTCGGACAAACAACAACTGGTATATCTAAATACCAGAACTCGGATATGGCCTATTCAGTGAAACAAATACGATACACATGAGCTGATTATAGAGGAAGTTGTATTATTTCTTGTTTGTCAGGTATATTTTCCACTGATTAATAGATCCTTCATTTTTTTTCAATACATACTAAAAAAATACAAAAATACCGAAGTTGTATAATAAACAGTAAATTTTATTATGCCGTACACGTGTTCAAGGAGTAACTTCTCATCAGCAGCATTAGAGTAAAAAAATATGGAAAGCCATAATCCAAAAGTAGTCAAGAAGAAGTACTCATTACCCAAAATATCGAAATAGGAGGCCAACTCAGTACCAATGATATTTACTGAGTGCCATACACGGAATGAAGCCATAGTAATTTAAGGGGATAGAATTTTGATGAAAACAGTAAATTTCTATAAAACGCAAGGTAATTTTTCATGCAAGATAAGTCGGAATATTGGACTGGCGAATACCCTAAATAATCGTGCATTCAGTAAATGATTATTACATGTATTGTGCAAAAAGTTATTCGCCGGTACCCACACGAGGAGCTTAACTGATTAATAGACAATATCAGTTTACAGTCGGGCATTATAATGCTTCTGAGATGTCAGTTTGCGTGTAATTCGCCGCTTACAAATATGTCTTCAGACTTTTTCCTTTGGCTTGTTGGACCCTTGGGTAAACAAACACAAAACCTTGTAATAAAATATTTTTATACTTAAATCTCATTGCCACAAATGACCTTTCAATTTACAACTTTTTTTTCTATTTTTCCCAAGGAGTTTTGATATACACTAACAATGTATATGGAGTGTCTACATCGATGCAGAATTCTTTACTTTATCCTATTACTATAATTGTCAAGTTTTAACGTTTTATATCATGAAGAGGCGGTGAGCAAGTCTTTTGAGAATACTTACACAGCCATGGAACATCAAATTTGTCATGCCTAGTTTTTTTTGAAGAATATTTCTTCAAGTTTTAAAAAGCAAAGAAAGATACTCCCTTCATTGTAGATGTAGTTGTAAATCTGGAATTTTCTTGAATCCCATCTTCGCTAGCCAAGGGCAACGATCCGCTCCTTTCCTCTTCACCCTTGGCAGAGGGATTTCTGAAGCCACAAATCCACGGATTCGATTGGTTGCAGTTGGACTTGGCTGCATTGAATCGGGATACAAAAAAAAATGTTCAATATATAAAACGACAATTTACAATGTGTATTAATTTTTTAATTTTGCAAAATTCCAAGGATTTGTTATGTTTCTCTACTTTTAAGGGTTCATTTTTTCTTGAATTAAATATTTTTTTTGGAATTTTCACATTATTAAATATCATAAATGATCTTTTATTTTTACAATAAATCATACTGAAAATCTTACTTCAAAGGGAGATAATTTTGAACTTGTGTCTCTAAAATTATGGCTTCATCTGCCAAGGGTGAAGACGTGAGGAGCGGATCGTAACCCTTGGCTAGCAAAAATGCTTGCATCAATGCAAACAATGTATTTCCAGCTGATATTAAATTTTTTACCAGTAGAATAGAAACACCTGCAAGCACCAACGGCCACTATGACACGATGGGACTTAAAACTTTCTTGAGGTATCTCAACATTTACATTGGCGGATCCAAAGGGGGGGAGTCCGGTGGTTGAAACCCCCTTTTTTCGGACAATCATGTATCTTTTAATGAAAATCAAGAAGTTTTACTAAGAAATATCCTAAAAAAGGTCGCGCTCCGCTCGGCGAATGTTTCTTTCATTTCTAATCGGAACCCCCCCCCCCTTTTCCAAATTGTCTGGATCCACGCCTGATTTACCATAAATTAACAACTTATACGAGGGATTTCTATAAACATTTCTTTTTTTAATCCCTTTTTGAACATAAGCATTTATTCTTACAACCTGTTACATACGTTTACCCATATCGACTTTCCTTCAAACTGATCTGAAACAGTTCCCTCAGGTTACAGAACACAGAATGAAAGATATTCATTTAGAATACGTTAAAGGGGTTAGACAGTGTTACATAATATTAAGATAATCTTATAGAACATCCTTACATTAATGACCTTTAATCCCTGACAGCTAAAAATGGAACGAAATGTTCGAGTTCAGGGAGAAAGAGTCAACAAACTAATTCTTCCTGGTTTTAAGTTGAATACAAAAATAAAACTGAAGCACAAAACCGAATACAAAAAATGCAACTGAAGCATGGAACCTAAAGTAACAGTACCCCTCAGCTTCCTCAGTATGGTTTTAATAAAACAAAACGACAGTAGAATGCCAAAGAACAATGGAGTGGTAGTAACCAAAATCGAAAAGTCCAAAGACATGGCCATAACGAGGACACAGAAAAAAAATGACGTTAGACAAATACGAAGCACAGAAATAAAAATCACAACATCATAACCGAGGCATCCGCCGTGTGAAGTACCATGAAACTGAGAATGACATCAGGTGCTCCGGAAGGATGAGCATGTCCTGCTCTATTAATAGCAATGTACACAAGCCAAATTGATATTCAAGTGACGTAATTTTGTTTGCAAAATTTGCAGGAGACAAAAATGACCTATATATTCCAATTTAAATGCAAAAATGATATAATAAAAATATACGACTGTAAATGCGGTGAAAAAAAGACGAGTTTCAATGTAGCAATCATGACTCTGTTATTTAAGCATTGTTTGTTAAAATACCTCAATTGTTTATATCTGCAAATTATCTTTTTCATGTTTGTAATTAAACTAGACAAAATATAAACTTCACGAATACAATCAACAGGTGCTACGCACTTTGAAGTAGGACACTTGTGCAGAATTAGTAAGAAAGCAGTTGTATTCACTACAGTTTTAACTACCTACCAGTTAAATGTAATCTTATCATAAAGGATGAAAAAGGGTGTTGATGATATTAAAGTGAAACTACACTCAAAAATGAAAATTTGATATGTTGTTCTTCATGCATTAAATATTCACAATACTCCGATATTAATATTATATTTTAACAGATAAAGTACTAAAAGCGAATATAAAATTGAAATTTTATCGTTGTGGGGACAGCCATTTTGAACAGATCGACGAATGGTCAGTAATGAATAACTAATAACCGAAATATATAGAAAATGAAATAAACTACAATGGCCAGTAAGACAGCATTTCTACTACACAATTATGTCAAATAGCATGATTTTTATTTAAGCCAAGTTGAGTATTTTCAATGTATATATTTTCCTCGTTTTAGTCAGAGAAACATAAAATGTATGTCTCTCTTTAGGAATAAATTTAATTTGACAATCATAATGCATGCATATTTTACCAGATGCAGACATAATTTCGTCTTTTTTTAATAAAAACAGACTGATATGTTTAAACGATTGTAAATTGTGCCAGATGACAAGATTGTATATTGTGTGTCAAATAGCCACACGCTGGCACGAGCCATGTTGTATAGGTCACCTGCTGATCGGAGATATTTGATTAACGGAATATACAACAGGTGTCTTTTGGCAGTCCAGGTAATTATGATGTACAATTCATAAGTCCATACACATTTGAAGTCTGTTCCCATGATTTCATTCCTGTTGACTTTTTTCGCAAGGAAAAATAATATAAAGCATTGACCTACCTCGGAACAAGCATGTATTGATAATATCCGTAAGAACCAATTATGTAAGCAATAATTATTACATATTTTGGTCGGAAAATCTTCCATAAGATTTTATTTTGTCCATGTAGTGTGGTACGAGAGCATAATTCGCCGATCGTGAAGATTTCATAGGCAAAAGCCGACTGAGTGAAAATTTAGCTTTTTAAGTCAGACGCGTAAATGTGACATTTATAAAACAGCTGTCCTAGTGATCTGCAAGGGAAAAAAAAGACAAAAAACAACTTTTTGGCAAACTGGTCGTAGTTGCATCTTATGTCCAATAAAATTAAGAGTCAGGTGTATTAAAATATGTTCTAGTTTACAACGATCTGGTAATGCATAGCTTGCTTAGTTGATTTACAAGAAAACTGCATAAAGGCTGTAGGCTGTAAAAGCGGCATAGAGATATACAACAGCTGTAATGTGCACAATGTAAAATCCCATTTCTGCATACGTTTTTTTTTTGAACATTTTACTAATTAAATCTTGATGCCAGTGAAAATAAATATTATAATCCGACTTACCACGAAAATAAATAATTTAATTTCGATTTGCAGAATAAATTTTTTGTTGCAAATGCAAATAAATAATTTGATATGACATTTAGTGAAAATAAATAATTTGTCCGAGATTTTTGTGAAAATAAATATTCTAGGCAAAATCGCCCAAGCCCTCCCCTGAAAATCAAATGGTCATCCCGAAATACAAGAGAGCTATTGGATTGTCATTAAATGGGTGTACTGTCTGTTTTACACGTTGTTTGTCTGCCAGGTGACACGTGATTTGTGTGCCTGCCAGGTGACACATGATTTGAATACACAACTAAGTCATTCTGGATACCGATGTTTGTTTCTGTGAAATAATTCACAAAACCTTTAGGTAATGGAGAAGCTACCATACGTTGTCTTTGTAAACTTTCATTGTGGATGTGAAAAAATAAAATAAAACGAATACATTGATAGGCGATCGAAATGTTACAAAATCGAGGGCACAATAGTTTCTAGTAGAAGACGCTCTTCGTGAAATTTGCAAACAAAACATTACTAAATTGACAGATTTTAATTTGATTTTGTGGTCTGTAATCGGTCAAAAATACAGAATGCAAAGACGATTTTGGTTATCCATACGATTTTCATCTTATTTACCAGTCCTATCCTCCCATCAAAGCTTAAAAATTTCGTTCAGTTCAAAAAGAGAATTTTCGTGAGCAAAGTCTGATTTTTTTCAATCAAGGACATTTTGATTAAAAATGGCATGTTGAAAATTAGCTAGTTCTTATCTATTTTAATTCTTCTATAAAGTTTTATTTATTTATTTATTTTCTGTTTTCATCGACTCGATATGTGTTTCATTTTATTCAGAAACATCACAGGTAAATGATTTCTCTCAAATCATCAATGTTTTTCACACCTGCAAGTTGACATGTGACCAATTATCCAATTAACGAAAGTAGCAATAAACGACTATTGGTTACCGTTTACATCAAAGGTTTCAAACGCCCGAGGCAATATCAGAAATGTTACCTAGTGTTTTTTGTTACATTTTTGTGTAATTATTTTATGGCAACAAATTCCATCTTTTAAATACAGACGAAGAAAAACACATTTCACTGGGATTTTGTAGACATTTCGGATGA
>MJUU01073755.1:0-27966 GCA_002080025.1 Modiolus philippinarum | reverse complement strand
ATACTTTTTGAAATAAAAAATAATAAATGCACAAATTTTAAAAATTTTACGGAAAAAGGGCAATAACTCCAAAACGGGTTTTCGGATTTTCTTCAAAATTGCAGTGCAGGTAGATCTTGCTATGTTGATCACTTTTACCCCATGTCAGATTTTTGATATCTGTAACGGTTTTCGAGTTATTGGCCAAAAACTGCAATTTACCCTTATGTTCTATTTTTAGCAACGGCGGCCATGTTGTTTGACCTACCGCCTAATCCAACACAATTTTGAGAAGCCATACTCTGGTGATAATTCAGGCAAAGTTTGGTTACATTTGGCCCAGTGGTTTCAGAGGAGAAGATTTTTGAAATTGTTGACAGACAGACAGACGGACGGACGACGGACGACGGACGACGGACGCATAGCGATGGCAAAAGCTCACATGGCCTTTTAGGCCAGGTGAGCTAAAAATGACGTTAGACAAATACGAAGCACAGAAATAAAAATCACAACATTATAACCGAGGCATCCGCCGTGTGAAGTACCATGAAACTGAGAATGACATCAGGTGCTCCGGAAGGATAAGCATGTCCTGCTCTATTAATAGCAATGTACACAAGCCAAATTGATATTCAAGTGACGTAATTTTGTTTGCAAAATTTGCAGGAGACAAAAATGACCTATATATTCCAATTTAAATGCAAAAGTGATATAATAAAAATATACGACTGTAAATGCGGTGAAAAAAGACGAGTTTCAATGTAGCAATCATGACTCTGCTATTTAAGCATTGTTTGTTAAAATACCTCAATTGTTTATATCTGCAAATTATTTTTTTTTTTATTTTTTATTTTTTTTAGTTATTTCATGTTTGTAATTAAACTAGACAAAATATAAACGCACTTTCAAGTAGGACACTTGTGCAGAATTAGTAAGACAGCAGTTGTATTCACTACAGTTTTAACTACCTACCAGTTAAATGTAATCTTATCATAAAGGATGAAAAAGGGTGTTGATGATATTAAAGAAAAAGGGTGTTGATTTTAAAAAATACTGTGTGACAAAATATTGTATGAAAAAAGTACAAGTACTTTACTTATTTGAATAAAAAGTAAGAAGCGCCCTGTATTGGCAAAGAATTTCATGTTTTATATCATATTCGGGCCCCGCTAACATAAAATTACAAAACACACTGTTTACTGAGATAACTCAATAACGATTTCTTATTTTCATCCCTTTAAAAAATCGGGAGTTCCCAAAAGCACAGATCAAATTTCTCATTCTTAGGGACCAACCATTTTATTTTTAGGGGAGGGGTTGGCAAGGAAGGAATTTGAAAAAAATCCAGGATCAGAAATTTGGCGTAAAAATATCAGAACAGCAGTCAAATTTCTGGCTTGGACAGAAAAAAATTACAGGATTACTTTAAGTGAGAAAAAAATTGTCAGGCTCAAAAATTGCGTGAAAAAAATATCCAGGATCAGAAATTCCTTCCTTGCCCCCCCCCCCTTAAACATCAAATGGTTGCTTCCTTATCGTAAAATTTCCGATTGTTTAGTAATTTGTCATGTTATAGTAACTGCACTTGTCGTAAAGAATCTTTCACTATAATTTGTTGATTAAAGTAAAATACCGTAGATTTTAATTCATTTAATGGCATTAAAACAAAATAACACGAAGTAGTATTTCATAATAGTGAGTAATCATGATGCACTATTCGGCTTAATTTCCTGTGTGGATGGAGATAAGTTTCCGCTTGCAGCATATCAAGATTCAATTGGCACTTTATAATGTCGAAACGCAATCAAAAATCCACTCTTCACTTCCGGAACATTCATCTGGCATGCTGCAATTTGACATGTTCCATGTTTTATTTGACAACCAGTCATTAACGGAATTCAAAATAACAAATGAAACTATGCTATTAAGTGCATACATTTGATCTCATTTTTCAATTCTGCGGAAAGTTCTGTTGGAACGTGCATTGACAAGATACTGAAAGTGGGACACTCTAGATTATATAACTTTGTACTGGTACCTAAAAAATGTTCTATAAAGGAAAAGCCAACAAGCTATCATAGAAAACGGAAGTGAACTCTTGACAAATGAGTTGCATCTGGTTTAAGATTATGGTCGAATTCGCCCGTTTAGATTGATAATGTTCCTCTTACTCATGGAAGCTGAGAGGACACTTCTTGACTTTTACTCACAGGAATTGAAGAAAAAATCAGCACAATGCTTATGTTTAGAATTTCACATTTTCATTGGCGTGGAAATATTAGGGGAGAATAATTCGTCTACTTTTAACAAGCATCTTTGGGTTTTAGCAATTAAACAGGATTGACTATTTTTGAACGGGGATCATATTTTTCTTTTCATATGTCACCTTGCACAAATGCTTATACATGTAACATCGGCAGTAGAATACCGAGGGAACAAAGGAGTGGTATTTACAAAAATCGAAGTCCAAAGACCTTGCCAAAACGAAAACACAGAAAACAATGACGTTAGACAGCTACAAAGCACAATATTCAAAGCTTAGGCACACAAAGTGAGTGAAAATGTACCAACTCTTATCAACTTCCAGTTAAATATTTTTATACATTTTAAGAAATGATATCAACTAAGGAAAAAAAGGAAAACTCTAGAGAGAAATTTGTGACGTCTCAGATATCTTTTTGCATGGATTTTCAAAAGCTTTTGATTATGTTGTTCTATTAGCAAATTGTTTCAAAAGATTAACGTATTCTTATAATTTTCTGAAAACTGCCTCTCTTAACAAAGACTAGTAACGTGTTCATTTATGTTCGCGGATTTCTGTTGGATTTTTTATGAAAATTAACTAGGTTAAAAATTACCATAGCCAGCATTGAAACTGTCAACTATTGATTGTGTATTCATTTTATTGACCGTAAAATGAAAGACGTTTCGGACAGATTGTCGCGGCAATTCAGTTTTCTCTCGACTTAATAAACCTGCTATTGCAAGTCTTAATCGTAGTTACAGAAAATGTAGCAGTAAAATGTCAAACAAGATGAACTTGATATCTTTGAAAAATAACAACAAAACCCTTCCCAAAGTTCAAAATATATTGGATATTGATCAATATTCAATTTTGTTCTCGTAATATTGTTTACAACAATGCAGCTGTCTATTCCATGGTCAGTCACTAGCTTAATAGAGCTTTATGGAATTGGCTAAAAGACGGATAACGATTCATGGCAATTCTTCTCTTTCTCTTATACCAATTTAATCAGAATTTTTTTCAGTGCTGTATACTTAACTATTCAAAGCTAATCTATTGCCTTGACTTAACGTCCGTAGGAAGGGATAAAATCAATTCTGACAGAGTAAGACAATGTGAATAGTTTGGATGATAGTCTTAATCAGATGTCCAGTAATTCTGCCACGGCAAATGATGTCTTTAATTGAAATGTCTATCCCTGAAAAAGTATCATTTGAACTGCTACAGAACTGCTTTCCAGTGTGAAATGAAACCCCTGAAAAACACCGTTGTTCGTGATAAAATTGAGGTTTTATCTTAAAACTGGTAAAAAAATTGACATATATTATCATCAATTGATGGGGATTAATCTGTTAATATGTCTTAATTCTTTAGTATCTTTTGCATATATAAATGGTATTATAATATTGTTTTAGCATAATTCAAAGCTTTTAAGTTTTGTAAAAACATTGAAATTATTTTTAGAACAGATAAGCATTATTCCTCATTGGCGGATCCAAACTTTCTGTTAACCGTGGCTGGGGGCATATTTTTTCTCATTATGGCGGGGGTGGTATCCATTTTACTTTGAGAAAAAAAAAATGGAAAGACCTCGATCTGTCAATGAAATATACATCTCCGATTTTTCTAACCTTTATGCTACATTACCGCATACACTTATCAAAGAGAAATTTTCGTAATCTAGTTTTATTCTTACTTTGAGTCTTTTTGTGAATTTATTTTTAGCCATTCACCACACATAGGGGGAGTGGTTTGATCCAAGAAAACGAGTTTAACCAAACCGCAATATTTGTAGAAAAAAGAAGGGAAACGGGGAATGTGTCATAGAGACATCGACCTAAAGGGGAGTAATAACGACTCAAAGCCACCATAAGGTCTTCCAGAAAAAAGACAAGACGCACAAAGGCTTAATGAATTTCCTGACTTAGGACAGGCGCAAACCTGCTGCGGTGGGGTTAAGCTAGTTTTATTGGACACAAACCTTCCCCTATAGCCAATGTGATAAATAAAAAAAACAATCGTAACAACAGTAAAATTCAGTAGGCAACAGGACTGAGTCAATTGTGAAAAATGAAACTGAAAGAACTTAATATACGGACATAAGTAAGTTATGTACCCTCAGTATACAGCTTCCACAGAGATCCCTTCCTGTGAGGAGTTTAGCATAATGATTTAATGCATATACCGGAATACATAACACGTGTCCTTGCAATACAGATTTTAGAAATTTAGAATGTGTTTAGTTAAAATGCAGCGACCCTATCAAAAGATCAATGTTAATACCAAAGAAGGCCATACGTAATGACTTGACGACAATATCGTAATTATAACCCTTATGAATTAGACGCTTTAAAGGTCTTATAAGTTTGTTATGCGAGTTTAAGTACTTTTTTTGTCTTATGTAAAACATTACCGTAAAATAAGGGATGTGAAATACCAGCCTTGATTAGATGTTTACAGGTTGCATTGTATTTATAAACTAAGTCTTTATATCGATGATAAAATTTAGTGAAGGTTTTAACTAGTTTATGATAACGAAAACCATGATGTAATAGTTTTTCAGTTATGAAGAGATTCCTTTCATTAAAATCGCAAACGTTATTACATACTCGAGCAAATCGACCAAGTTGGGATATGTAAACAGCATATGATGGCGCTAATGGAACATCGCCATCCAGAAATGGATAATTAACTATGGGAAAAGAAAAATCGTCCCTTTTATCATAAATTTTAGTATCTAATTTACCATTCGTTATATCAAAATTGATGTAAGAACGGACAATAATGATTATTAGAATTGGCTTTATTCAAAGTAAGTTCTTTAGGGTAGATGTCCTTATAATACGTATTGAAGGCGTGATTATTTAAAGTTAAAATATCATCCAAATATCGAAAAATGTTCTTAAACGTTTCAATTAAATGCTGTTAAGATTGGTCTTTGATGATTTTGGTCATAAACTGAGATTCGTAGCAGTACAAAAAGAGGTCCGCTATAAGTGATGCACATTTGGTACCCATAGGAATTTCTATGACCTGGCGATAAATACAGTTACCGAAACGAATGAATATATTGTCAAGTAAAAATTCAAGTGCTGAAATCATATCAAAACAAGTCCAATTAGTTGAGTTCTTTTGTTTCGTATTACTAAAATGTGTTTTCGTTATCACAAACTAGTTAAAACCTTTACTAAATTTTATCATCGATATAAAGACTTAGTTCATAAATACAATGCAACCTGTAAACATCTAATCAAGGATGGTATTTCACATCCCTTATTTTACGGTAATGTTTTACAAAAGAGTAAAAAATACTTAAACTCGCCTAACAAACTTATAAAACCTTTAAATCGTCTAATTCATAAGGGTTATAATTACGGTATTGTCGTCAAGTCATTACGTATGGCCTTCTTTGGTATTAACATTGATTTTTGATAGGGTCTTTGGAATTTAACTAAACACATTCTAAATTTCTAAAATCTGTATTGCATGGACACGGGTTATGTATTCCGGTATATACATGAAATCATTATGCTAAACTCCTCACAGGAATGGATCTTGGTGGAAGCTGTATACTGAGGGTACATAACTTACTTTGTCAGTTGGTGATGGGTCTGCATCTGGCATGTCAGTTAACTGTTAGTAGTCTCTTGTGATTTCATGTTTTTGTCCGTATATTTAGCTCTTTCAGTTTAATTTTTCACAATTGACCCAGTCCTGTTGTCAACTGAATTTTACTGTTGTTACGATTGTTTTTTGATTTATCACATTGGCTGTAGGGGGAAGGTTTGGATCCAATAAAACTAGTTTAACCCCGCCGCAGCAAGCTTGCGCCTGTCCTAAGTCAGGAATTTATTAAGCCTTTGTGTGTCTTGTCCTTTTTCTAGTTAGTTTACTTTATGTCTATAGGAGTCTAGGATGATGTTTATTTCGCTGGACTTGATTGCTCTTTGTTCAGGGGACGACTCCAACCTGCCGTTGAGTGTGGGGTTTTCTCACCGTTCATTGAAGATCTTATGGTGGCTTTGAGTTGTTATTACTCCCCTTTGGGTGGTTGTCTCTTTGACACATTCCCCGTTTCCCTTCTTTTTTCTATTTAAAGGAATAAGAACATATAAATTCACAATAGGATTTTTTGAATGCCCATTGAATAAGACGTCTGAATTTTCCCTTTATAAGATTATGTGGTAAGGTAGTATAGAGGGTAGAGAAATTAAAACTTTCAAGGGATTCAAAAGGGGCATTATTAGCATTCAATTTATCGAGAACTGCCGATGAATTTTTTACACCCCAAAAATGATTGACACAACTGTCTTCATACACTTTGTTACAGAAATTTATAACCAGGTTTTTAATAGCAGTCCAGGTATTAGTGAGTATAATAGAAACTTTAGTTGTAGAACAGTGACTAGATGAAAAAAATGAATCTAGATTTACATGGCGTTTTGTGGAGTTTAGGAACCCAATACATGGTTGGAACTGTTTTACTATCAGGTTTAGCCTGTAAAGATGTGACTGTAAGAAAATGTATGTTTGTAATTTCATTTCCATTAATTGGGTTAATTGGAAAGTATGTGAACTGGTAATTTCTTTTTGGAGTACTTCTATATAATGTTTACGACAAACTATTATGATGTTATCAGCAGCCTTATCCAAAGTCATGAATATGTTGGTAATTGGCTTGTCCATGTGCCTATCCAAAGTCATGAATATGTTGGTAATTAGCTTGTCCTTGTCTTCTTATAAAATTTTAGTTTCTTGATATTCAGGTTATTAGATGTGGTTTGTTTCCATGAATTTATTCACTTTTTTACTTTTTGGGCCATTTAGGCCTTGTTATATGGAGTGAGGTTCCTCACTGTAGTGAAGACCGTATGGCAACCTCTATGTGCTTTATTTTGGGTCTTTTTAACCTGGTGATGGGATGTTGTCTCCTTGACATTTACCCCATTTCCTTTCTTTTTCATATTTAAATGTTAAACTTTCTAACCTTAGGGCCCAGCATACCTGCCTCTCCGGATCCATCGGTACCTCTGATTCCTAATCCAATTAGGAAAAACACAATTGATGTAAAAATAATCATTATAGGTAATTTTTATTTAAGAATTGAATCAATATTTTGTAGTTTTATTGGAGCGTAAAAGCGTGGACCGTAGCACATTTTAAATAAAGCTACAAAATATTGCATTCAATACTTATAATTATATTTCTTTAATGGAATACAAATGTTCACGGAAGATAACTTCATGAAAATCATGGATTATGCATCATTTTATTGTCTAGATTACTCCGCCGTCTTTGTTTACTTTTGTCGTTGTCAAAGGGTCGCATGCTCTTGTTGTTTTACTTGATAAAACACAGCGACGGAAATGAACGGAAGTAATCGTAACCAATCAAGTACGGAGATTTCCATACGAAGCAGAATGAATGTAATTACATGTATATCGAAATATAAAAAAGACAGGTAATGCAAAAAGTACTCGTTTTCCCTCTTCACATACCCGATTTTTTTTACAAATTCTTACGAATCTTTAAAATTTACAGGAATCGATATTATGAGATATTTTTTCAACTAATGCATGAATCTTCAAATCGATGCCATACGTATGAAAACATTCAATTACAGAGTGGTTCTGAAAGAAAAAAAAACATATACATTATTGTAAGTCTTAATAAACTTTTAGAGTTTGTGGTCGGAAAACAACTTTTTCTTCTAATGTTATACTTTGGGCGTAAATGTTACAGTTATTGATCCACATATATGTTCAGTGTCAATTTATGAGAGGCAGAAAATTGACTGTCAGTATTTCCTTCTTCATTCGTTAATCTAAGTTCGTTGATTAACGAAGTACTTTAATTTCCATAACCAGGTCATGGCAATATTGTACTTTCAATAGCTGTTACACAAAGTGAATTCATAACGAAGGGAAAAAATAGTTATGAAATAAAACAAATTAGTTCGGGCTGTTTATATTGTTATCGACAGAAATAGAACGTTCTGATATGTCTTTTACAAAACCACAGCATTTGTGAAATCCTATTACATAAATAACAATATAAAGCGGGTTTCGGTTCCAAGAGTGAGGCGGTGGGCGTCTAGGAGGAAAACCACAAAATTTTTTTTTCAGAGACGCAAACAGGTGCTTTCTGAGAACATTTCAAATTTTTCATTTAAAAAACAGAAATATAAAATAAGCTTTCATATCTGTGACCTCCATTGAAAAATGTGTTTTACTTCGGGGCTTTCAGTAGAAATGGACCAATTGTATCACAGAATGTGCTGAACAACCCCTAATTTCTGGTTTTCTCATTATGAAAAGGTCGTTTTCTATTTTAAATCTAATTTTCCCGAAAATTTAAAAAGCGTGACGTTGAAAGTGGTGAGCGTGAGACCGTGATTTGGTGTTGGAAAGCATGACTCTCACGACTTAACAGGTCTGCTTAGTATTGTCTTAATGTTTTATGTACTTCATTTTAAAAATACAGTAGAGTCCGATTATAACGAAATCAGGCTTTCAACGAAGTTAAAAGATATCCCTGGTCCCTACACTATTAAAACAACGTACCTTTGAAGGGTTATTACGAATTTGATATAACAAAATCAGGCTTATATATCGAAGAGAATTTTAAACCAAGCGGTACTTCAATTGCTCAAAATTAACCTGATGATTGCTTAACAAACACACCGTTAACCTGTCTTCTGTTTTGCGTAAATCATCGCGTATTTCAATGGAAAAGTGTACCTGACACTTCCAAACCTTAGTTACAACTTTTAAACATATTGAAAATCATATTCCCCACTGATATTTACTCAAAAAATTTAATAGACGATTTTTAGGGAAGTTGGTAATTCTACATGGTTTCTCTTATAACGAACGATGCTAATGACGAAATAAAATCGGGAGTCCCCTGGAATTCGTTATGCACAAACTCTACTGAACTCATCTTGACAAGTTAGACTTTTTTCTAGTTTGATTTTTACTGTTAATCCCTCTGTGTATTTATTTTTTAGCCATTCACCACACATAGGAGGAGGGTTTGGATCCAAGAAAACGAGTTTAACCCCAGCGCAATTGTGCGCCTGTTCCAAGTCAGGAATATGTTGGTCATTGGCTTGTCCTTGTCTTCCTACAAAATTTTAGTACTTGATATCCGGGTTATTGGATGTGGTTTGTTTCCATTGATTTATTCACCTTTTTTACTTTTTGGGGACCATTTAAGGATTGCTATATGGAGTGAGATTCCTCACTGTAGTGAAGACCGTTGGGCGATCCTAGATGCTTTGTTTTGTGTCGTTTTAACCTGAAGATGGGATGATGTCTCCTTGACTTTTAACCAATTTTTCTTTTTCATATTTAATATTATACTTTATTATCTTAGGGGACCCAGGCATACCTGCCTTGTGGATCCTCCTCTGATTCACACTCCAATTAGTGAAAACACCATTGATGTAAAAATGATCATTATAGGTAATTTTTATATCGAAAATATTAAAAAGACAGGTAATTCAAAAGGTACCCGTTTTCCCCCTTCACATACACAAATTTTTCTTACAAATCTCTCAAATTTACAACATTCAATATTATGTGATGTTTCTGCAACTAAAGCATGAATCTTAAAATCACAATGCCATACATATAAAGACATTCAATTACAGCGTGTTTCTCAAAGAAAAAAAAATAGACGTATACATTATTGTAAGACTTATACTTTTACAGTTTGTGGTCGGAAAACAAAATTTTCTACTAATGTTATACTTAGAGCGTAAATGTCACAGTTATTGATCCAAATATATGTTCTGTGTCAATTTATGAGAGGCAGAAAATTGATTGTCAGTATTTCCTTATTCATTCGTTAATCTGAGTTCGTTGATAAATGCAGTACTTTAATTTCCATATCTAGGTCATGGTAGTATTGTTCGGACAAGAGCTGTAACACGCTGTGATTTCATAACGAAGAAAAAAATAATCATGAAACAAAGTAGTATTGGCTTTTTATAATGTTAACGATAAAAACAGAACGTCTTGAAATGTTTTATCCAAACCAAAGACTGTTGGAAATCCGATTACACATATAACGATATAAAAAGACAACTAGGGAGTGAAAAATTACGATGCTTGGCGTTGTTTCTTTGTTTTTTGTTTCTAACCCTGAAGATTGCAATATGACTTGCATTTATTTTTTATTTTTTCTATTGTTGAAGAAAATGATTGTACCTTAGCTGAGGGGGACAGACACGTATTATGTACTCATGAGTACAAATTGCTATACAAAGAAGGCGAAACATGAATATGAATATGAAAATACCGAAGACATTGTTAAGGATGTTCGCTGGTCAAATTTAAAATGACAAGGACTTCAATTAAACGTGATTTTTTGTTAGAAAATTGAAAAGAAGAAATTTAAGCCAAAGAAATTGATAAGTTACCGGTGTAATTTTTGAGATGTAAGTGTTTAAAAAAATGGCGGGAAACTGAACTCCTCTGCATTTTCCATATGTTTAACATGAGCAATGTTTATAAAATAATGAATGTGTCAAAATAACACCAATTGAATAAAAAATTTTCAGAATGCTGCAAAAGATGTATTAAATGAAATTATGGGGAAAAATTAGGGGGTCATTGGGCAAAAAATTATTAAGCTTTGAAATTAATAAAACCAGAGAAATCCGAAAATCTGACAGAAATCTATAAACATGACCAGCGAACATCCTTAATTTATTTTCTGAATATGGCCATTTCTACAACTTAGTTAGTACAGATCAAATCAAAACATTTGGAAGATCATTCAACATAAAATTGTAAAAATCTGATAAAGAACAAATAACCTAAAAAAGATTTCATTTAAAAAGCCAAAACAGCAAAAGGCAGAGATTTGCAGGAGGAAGATACCCCTTAGGTTTAAACAAACATTTTAAATGAGGTGTTCTGTTCAGCACAAAATTACTGACTACTGGGTTGGTGAATAACCCCCGGGGACTAGGTACAGTCTACCAGCAGAGGCAAAGCTCTGTCCTTAGCTGACTTTGACTTTCAATTCAGATCCTTTGGATTATTTGTTCTCTATCAGCTTTAATACATCTTTCGATTTCTGGATTTCACATGTTTTGATTTTATCTGCACTGAAGACACATAAGTTGGCGAAATGGCCATATACAAAAACTGCATTTACAGTAACTTCGTTATTTGGTTATGTTTGTTATTCAGGTCTCCTCAATCAAATTTCACACTACTTTAAATTTTGTCATAACATGAAGATATAGCGAGAAATAATAAACAGAAAAAAATCTAGCGTTTTATTTGATATAAAGTTTGAAACTAAAAGCATACAATGTATGACAATATCAGGGAATATATTTCAGAACATTGAATTTTAATTGACATTTAGATGAAGGCGCTTAGCGTATTGTCGGAAACCTAATGCAAGTTTAGTATCTTTATATAGAGTAATACATCTTAATAAAAATGAATATCCCATTTCTAATGATGATGCATCTTTACTTTGGCTTTTGAAAGTAGATATGATTGTATCTTCCGCTTGTAATAATATTGACTAAACGACAAATAAAAACGTAAAGGAATAACAAGCCAGGCTCTAATTCAGCGAAATTCTTTAGTTTTGGTCTTCACACTACAGACGAATTTGTTCGCAAAATTACTGAACGTTTAACATTCTGATTAACGAAATATCGAAGTTATTGTAAATTTTCTTTTTGCATATGGACATATCGACACCTATGTCTCATCAGTGCGGATAAAATAAATAAAAAAAAGCATTGGAAATTGAGAAGTGAAGAGAGCTGATATAGAACAACCTACAAAAGAGAGCCAAAATCAGCAAATTACAGAGCTTTGCACGAGGGAGATACTTCTCAGTTTGAACCAATATTTAGATATAGGCATTGTAATTTTTCGGGTCAGGGCCGACGTAATGGCTTAATGGGCTGGTAAATACGCTCGGGGACTAACAGCACACCAGCAATTCCATCGGTCCAGTGGTACAGTAAATAAATAACAAGATGCTATAAATTTTCTTTCTGCATTTATTGGTCTGAAAAAAAATATTTAAGTAATCTAAATTTTCTTAAAATTCTCGACATTAGGGGACGACCATTTAATTTTTAGGGGGTGGGGGGGCTTGGGCGATTTTGAAATTTTTTTTATTTTCACAAAAATCTCGAACAAATTATTTATCTTCACCAATGTCACATCAAATTATTTATTTTCACAGCAAGTAGGATTGAATTTTTTACTTTCACTGTCACAAGCATTAAATTGTTTATTTACAAAATCGCCCCCGCCCCCCTTGAAAACCCCTTACTCTTGATTTCTCAATGTATCTCTCGTCTCAACTGAAAATGCATCTGTATTGACACATTATAATCGAAAATTGCAAGATATTTTTACAATATTTTTTTGGGCTATTTAGGGCTTGCTATATGGTGCGAGATTCCTCACTGTATTGAAGACCGTACGGTGACCGCTAGATGCTTTGTTTTTGGTAGTTTTAACCTGGAGATGAGATGTTGTCTCCTTGACATTTACCACATTTCCTTTCTTTTTCATATATATCACCAAAACCCGGTCCTCGAGATTTAGAATAGCTTCTTCCTTTAAAATTTTGTAGTTCGGATTGAATGTCTAGATAATTTGGCCTCAAAAGGGTTATTTTTTAATAACATGTAGTTATATTTTTTTTAAGTGTGGAATGTTTACATAGACTTAATTGGTCATTTATTTTTACGATTTGTAACCAACCCTTCCGATGATCCCGAATTAGGTTAAATAAACTATAGGCAGTAATAAAACTGTTAACTATATTAATTGTTTTTCATTATATTGATCTTGAACATAGAAGACGTCCCAGACAGACGAAAAACATAGTCTTTAAGTTCTTCGTTCAGTTGAGAATTTTGCACAATTACTCCAGTTACTCTCGACTCAATAGATTTTCTATTGCAAGGTATCAGTGATCACTGCAGTTACAGAACTGCCACAAAAGTATGCCAAATTGTTATCTCAATCCAGATGAATTTGATTCCTTGGACAATCCACAGCAAAACCTTTGGACAAATGACAAAATATATTCGTAATTAATGCATAGTTGATCAAGAAACAAATTAATCAACTTTATGACATTTTCTTTCTGTGTTAATGTTCCATTTACAATGAAGTTTTGTTTACAACAACACGACTGTTTATTAAACGCCCAGCCTGTCACATGCTTAAAATATAGAGCTTTATTCTTGAATGGCTAAAAACAAACAATTCGCAGCAATACTTCTCTAAAATAAATTAATTTAGAATTTTTACCAACGCTGTAAACTCGACTATTTAAAGCTAATCTGTTGCCTCGACTTAGGAAGGGACAAAACCAATTCTGACAGGGTAATAGAGCGTGAATTGTTTGGATGATAGCTTTAATCAGATGTCCAGTAATTCTGCCATGGCAAATGATGTATTTAATGGAAATGCATATACCTAAAAAAGTACTATGTAAACTGCGTGACTCTTTGAGAGACCTGCTGACGAGAGAGGATCAAACAGTATTTATATCTTAATATTGCAATATTGTAGTAATGTAGTTAAATGAATTCTTGTTAATTGTTTGTATGTTACTGTATGCGTATATTCCTAATTTTTATTGTATTGCAATAATCAAGGTAGTTAACCAATGTCGACAAGTTTTAACAAGGTATATGAACAAGAAAGGAAACGAGGTAAATGTCAAGTAGACAACATCCCATATCCAGGACAAAACGACCCAAAACAAAGCATCTAGGGGTGATCATACGGTCTTCAACACAGTGAGGAACCTCACACCATATAGTAAGCCCTAAATGGCCCCAAAAAGGTAAAACAGTGAATAAATCAATGGAAACAAACCACATCCAATAACCCAAATATCAAGAAACTTAAATTTTATAAGAAGACAAGGACAAGCCAATAACCAACATATTCCTGACTTGGGGCAGGCGCAAACATTGCGGTGGGGTTAAACTCGTTTTCTTGGATCCAAACCCTCCCCCTATATGTTGTGAATGGCTAAAAAATAAATACACAAAAAGACCCACAGTAAAAATCAAACTAGAAAAAGTCCAACTATTCAAGACGAGTACCCTTACAATGAAGTACATAAAACATGAAGACAATACACACAGGTACTGCCCGGACAAATACTCGCAGTTACTGACAGCTAGCTAAGGACATAATTTCCGTTGACTATGATATCAAGCCTTCTTACATATGAAACTTCAATTGAAATACTTCTAAATAGATTTGGTATAACAACATCATCAATTATGAAAGAAGAACATGACATTGTGCAATGCCAAATACTGCCAATTTGAAAAATTGTTTAAATTTAGTTATGGTAAAGCATTTAGGAGATTATCAATATTTTTGTCAACAATAACCAGAAGTAAAGATTTAACAACAATGCTGTATTTATATCTTTTATGAAAAACTTTGTTCAACGGATTAATAAGTTTGGAAGGACTGTCTTTTGGCAGTGTAACAGGTGTCACATGTGCTGAGGTCATACATTCATCCTCCTTCTTAATAATATTGTAAAATCTAAATTATAAAATTAAAAAAATCTCCTCCTATATAGCTCTGTCCTTAGCCATTTAGAAACTACTGGTGATTTGTTCTCTATCAACGAAGAGATTTATTTAACAAGTGGAAACGTAAGGAACAAACATATAAAACCATCAAACTACTTGTTGTTTAATTAGTTGCATGGTAAGGATAAATAACAAAGTACCTTAATTTTGTTTCTGCATATCAGCATTTTGTCAATTTATGTCTCTTCCGGGCAGATAGAATCAAAACAATTGGAAATCAATACACCAAAATATTTGTGAAAGCTGATAGAGAACAAATTACCAAGAAGATCAAAAAAGGGATAAGCCTAGGACAAAGCTATGCAAGAGGGAGATACTCATTAGTTTTTAACAAACTTCTAGTTTTGATTTTACAAGTTTTCGAAAAAAAAATCTGTTTTCGGGCCAGCCCCGGAGTAGTGGCTACTGGGTTGGTGAATTCCCTCAGAGGCATCAGACCGATGGTAATAAATAAGAAAATACCGTTACATATTAATAAAAAGTCGTATACATCATAAGAAAAACAAAATTTATTGCATACGTTATACTACAGCGTTATCGTGATAGTTAAAGGGTCTGTAAGTCTCTTTCGGGTACATAATCCCACAACGTTATATTTTGGCGGGAAACGGTTTCAAATATGAATTTTATCGTGATTTCTCGGTGTCACATGACGAGACTTACAGGCCCTATTGATCTATATCTATATTCTGTGTAAATATATGACAGTCAGAAAATTGAATTACAGTTTCTTCTGATTCATTCATTAATTTGAGTTCGTTGATTTTGTTAATTAACACAATACTTTAATTTCGATAACAAGGTAATGGCAATATTGTTTGGACAAGAGCTGTATCACGTGGCAATTTAGAAAAATAGTCAATTCAGTATTTTCATTACCAATTAACGGTAGTAAGAACAAAGAACTAAATTACATTAATCGAAGTCCAGAGACAAGGCAGAAACGTGAACGGCTGCAGTCGGAAGACCAAAGACAGAACATACCAAAAATACACAAATACAACACTGAAAACTTATGCTAACTCTGAAAAAGCGGCATCAAATGCGTGCAAGAATGTGCATGACGTGCTTTGTATATAGCACCCGTCACTCTGTCAATGAGTTAAACTATGGTTACTCAAAATCGGTATTGTGAAATTCGGAAAGATGTAAATAAAGATGAAAAAGTACGTTCTTATTTGTGAAACCCACATTTCATATCTATCTATGATGTCGATGTGATGACAATGGAATCCTTTCTGAAGTGACGAAACTAACAAAGTCTGAACATATCCCGGACTTAGCAGTTTCTCTGATAGTGCTTATGTTCTTTTCAGAAATCACTGTATGACCTACATGGTCTACAATAAAGAATCAACTGTGAAATAAAGACTGTAGAAACTAAATTCAAAGTAACTTTTGTTTTCTATACGCTTGAAAAGTATGTGTATTGCTGCTATGAAAGGGAAATTTTAATAATGGGAAGTCTAAATGATCGCGTTTGTTATTTAGTCTAGATATCAGACGTCCATGTTTATCAATTCCATTATGTCTTTTACAAAACCCGAGAATGTACGAAATCTGATAACAAAGAAAACGATTTTAAAGACATCAAAGTAATTAAGAGTTATTAGTTATATTACAATATTACACTCGTAAATGTAGGTAAAAGAAACTCAATTTAGCCTGCATGCTGATCTTCCATAACACCATTTATATTAGCAATGAAAAAGAAAGCACAATGGATGCTTTCATGGCATCATTCAATGCATGCTGTTTTCGATAAATTACAATTTCCCTAGATATCTGTCAATTTTTGTTTTCACGTTTTTCCTACCTTATTCAAAATGTCTTATAACATGAGACAATTTATTGAATTGTAGTGGTATCATACAAACAATTAACTCTTTAATTTTCAATCATAAATTCTGATATGTCATTGTTAGTATGTGTCTTGTGAGAATAGCTACCTATCTTATGGCACTATAAAGCTTTTTAATAAGACAGAGTGTAGTTATAACGTTTCCAGTTCCTATCCATATTTTTGAAAAGTTGACAGATGCACCAATTTTATATGGTTGCATGAATATTAAGACGTTTTAGAAAATGCTATAAGAGTAGAGAAGAATTAATTAAAACAATTGCATGTAATAATATTTTTACCAGAAGTAAAACCTTATCGAGTTATTGCATTGAATTATTACAAGGATATTACAGGGGTCTTTCCTGTCTATGTAGATGCATATAATCATTGCTTCTAAGGTTATTTTTTTTCTTTTGTTAACAATTGTCGTCATGTTTTTAAAAGCAAAAACTAAGTCATGTTTTTTGAAGCAAAAAATGAATTTGTATTTTCGCTGAGGGTGATAAATTTGTATAATTTCCTTATTGGAATCAATAGAATAACAGAGAAGGTGGAGAATGAAATATTCCCTGCTTTATGAAAATAAATGTGATAAAATAATAAAATACCGAAGTTACTGAAGTTTCTGCATATGACTATTTCCACAACTTGTGTTTCTTCAGTGTAAAAGATGATCTGTGGAGTTATAATTTACAGTCTTATTTTTTTTAACATTGTTTTTGAATTGAAACGATGTTAGTAGAATACCGAAGGAACAAGGGAAGTGATGATCACAAAAAACGGCAACAGAAAAAAAAACAAGGACAAAACAAGGACGCGAGACAGCCACAGGGCACGGCAATAAAAATACATTTAAACTTGAGCACTCATAGTGTGAACGCCCATGAAATTGGGAGTGACATCAGGTGCTCCAGAAGGGTAAGCATATCCTGCTCTGCTAAGCGTCATCCGTCAAACTATCATTAAGTCAATCCACAGTTCAGTCAAAACCTGTTATGTTAAATCCGTGAAGACATAAAATTCAGCTGTAAATGTTCGTTTTCATTTGGGACACAGACACGTCATATCTGTAAATGATATCATGATTTTCTGAAGGGGTGAAAGTAACATAGGGTGAACAAATCCAAGACTATGCTCATATGCAGAAAATAAATTCTCATTAACTTCGGTATTTAGTTTATTTGTTACCACTGGGTCCATCCCCCTGCTGGCGGACTGCAAGTCCCGGAGGGTATTCGCCAGCCCAGTAGTCAGTACTTCGGTGCTGACCCGAAAGCCGATTCTATTTGGAACCTTACAATATCTAATTTTTTGTAAATTTTGTTGAAAACTAAGGAGTATCTCCCTCATGCAAAGCTTTGTCCTTGGCTAATTTTGGCTTTACTTTAGATCTTATTGGTTATTTGTTCTCTCTCAGTATTCAACATCTTTGAGTTTATGGTCTTCCAAATATTTAGATTTTATCTGCACTAAAGACACGAGTTGTCGAATTGCACATATGCACAAAGTTATTTCACAGTAACTTCGGTATTTAGTTATTTGTTACCACTGCGTCGATACCTCTGCTGATGGACTGTTAGTCCTCGATGGTATTCACCAGCCCAGTAGCGAGTACTGCGGTGCTTACGCAAACGCTGATTCTATTTGGAACCTTACACATGTTACAATATCTAGAGTTTTGTAAATTTTGTTGAAAACTAAGGAGTATCTCCCTCATGCAAACTTCTGTCCTTAGCAGATTTTGGATTTACTTTAGATCTTATTAGTTATTTGT
The DNA here is from genome assembly GCA_002080025.1 of Modiolus philippinarum. Taxonomy (NCBI): domain Eukaryota; kingdom Metazoa; phylum Mollusca; class Bivalvia; order Mytilida; family Modiolidae; genus Modiolus; species Modiolus philippinarum. The sequence goes on along the minus strand of MJUU01073755.1, from coordinate 9,503 downwards.
TCTCTCTCAGTTTTTAACATCTTTAAGTTTATGGTCTTCCAAACATTTAGATTTTATCAGCACCGAAGATACATAAGTTGTTGAAATGCGCATATGCAGAAAATTAATTGACAGTAACTTTGGTATTTAGTTATTTATTAGCAGCTTTTGGGACAGTGTTTTTGCTCAATACAAAAAGAGAGATATGAGATGAAGGTAAAAAACAGAGATACGTTTAAACCAGACCCTAATGAAGTTGTTGTTAAATTAATAGGTACAGGCGATCTTGACTTACATTATGTATATAAAACCATATGATTAAACAGGTTATTGGGTGTCAACACCTTCCCTTGTTCTATCCTGTATTCCTGTAGTTTCTCGAATAGAAAATTGACTTTTTCCTAGTACTGTCTGCTTGCTTTTGTGGTTTGCATTACCTTGAATCTTACACGTGAAAATCTCAATAGCAGGTTAATTGAAAAAAATAACTTTACAGAATATAGAGATTTCCTCAAGTATATGAATACATGGATGGTGACCAAAACCCCTTTCCACACAACTATGTCCCTCGCGCGTGCTCAGTGAAATGTTCACAAACCTCAACTGTACAATGCACCTGTAATGACATAATATTTTATTATTATTATACTTTACTATAGAAACTATTGTAAAAATAATTCTAATATTTCTACAGGTAATTGCGTGTAAGCCAAATAACTGTTCGGGAAAGTGCGCGTAGGCAAAATAACTGTTCGGGAAAATGCGCGTAGGAAAGATAACTAATTTGAATAAGGCGCGTTTTAGCACGTCGAACAAATAACTTGTTATTTCCCTTGTCGTCAATGACGTCAGTGTAAATAAATAAACATGGATGTCAAACGGTTCGGCTGTAGCACTGACAGGGAGCGATTCCAGATAAAAAAAAACTTCATAAATCCTAATCAATCGTACAACAGTATGCTCTTTCTACTGATAAAGCCCCCGGAGTTCGATAGTTACAGTATTGAGGAATTGGCAAATCTCATAACTTTTTTTAGTGGCTATCCAGCATAGGATCTTGCTCATTGTCGCGGTCTAAAAAAACACATTGGTTGACTATCAACTCCAGATTTCTCCGATATTCTTTTTAATAGTTATTTAATCTGTTTTCTTCCAGGAAGGGAGCAAGTCCCTGTGATGAAAGCCAATATACTAATGCATGATGCAGTATTAAAATAATTCGTTTTGATTTTTAGACATTTTTCATTTGATAAAATCAAACACCCTTTTCAGTTTTTAGTTCAGTATAATAATACAGTTATGGCCTTTAATTGACTTCAGATAATATCCAAAATTATTTAATCTCGAAAAGGTTATTTTTCCTCGGTCCTCCGGACCTCGGAAAAATAACATTTTCTCGATTAATTATGGATATTACCCTCAATTAAAGGCCATAATTGTATATTAACGTTAGAAGAATAACTTGAAAATGAGGGTAATAAAAAATTACCGAAGAGAATTGTCAAAAACGGAAATCCAAAGGGCAAAAGATAAAGCAAAAGCATAATCATTATTGAAATATACATGTTGAAAATATTCTGAAGTAGTAAATTAACACATTTGGAAATGGCAGGGAAAAAATTCCGGAAAATATACACTTTTAATTTACAGTTTGGTGAAGCTACGTTGCCTTTTGGTAGAAACCTATCATAAACATTCCCAAGGGTAAAGCAGCGTTTTTGGTTCTCTACATATTTTCAAGGTAAGATATAATTGGTATATTTTCTCACTCATCTACTTGTGGCCATCCGATCAAAATTTAAGTAATAATAAATAATATTCTAATTCAGCGATATAGATATAATTTGAGTTTAAACCATCATGACTTTTATATATGTTCAACACCATAAGTATTCAGCCACAAAACTACTGTTTTTGAAATTATTTAAGTTTTACAAGTGTCTAAGGCAAGGGTCTTATATACATTTTCTACACTTGTTTAACATTTGGACCTACATGTTTGGTACCCGTTATAGTTAATTGATATTCAAATCTTTACCGTGAGACATTTAATCTTGTTGCGCATTATAAGTGTCTAAGATTGCTGTTTTGTATACTAGTATATTCTATGTAGCCTGAGTTTCTTTCTATTCTATTTGACTTTGTTGTTTGTTTTGTTTTGTGTTTCTTTTATTTAATTTGATGCCCACAATTATGAAACTCTCTGTAATTAAAAGCATGCGGTTAGCGGGACGTTTTCTTCACTTGATAAAATATCCATGCCTGCCATCATGATGCATTTTCTACACAACTCAACTCAACTGGCACGCATTTAATTTTTACAGGATTTTATTGGATATAAGCACTACAGTTCTTTTATACTTTAATATCTAATATACAAACGTAAGGTATTTTTCGTTTGGTTTCATAAGTGTATATAATGACTGTCTTATATGGGGGGATTCTTATATGTATTTTGAACACTTCAACCACAAAATTCAAAGACTATGAATCAAGAAGTTTGTTGCTTATTTTACTAATATTATCTTTTCGTATTTGTTAAAACCTTTGGTATTGAAATAACTCGTTTCACATGTTTGATTTCCATCGGAGTTTTTTTTTATATTGATTGTCGATTGACACTATTAACCTCTTTAATAATTGCTTTAAGAAAGTACTTTAGTAGATAGTCCAACAAAACAGTGATGGTATCTTGGTTTGTACATGTGGTAGCTCGAGTTTCCAGGTACATATATATATTTGAAATTGTTATGTTAGATATTTTATTCAATTTCATTAATCTCATATATTGGTATTGTTTCCAATTTATACAATAATACAGGACGTATTTAATTTGAATTTGGTATGTGTCCCAAATGGTTTACACTCTTCGAAATTTCTCCGCGTAGTTCTGTGTACCATTATCAGTTATAATTCGGACCGCCTCGCATATCATCCGTACGTTTCCGGTTAAATCGATTCACAGTTTATCCACATTTATCCAAGTTTTCTGTCAAATTTCTATTAGCATTCATAGAATTATTGTGTGCCAGGTTGCACCAACTATTGAGAGCATCTTTGCCCTGAGAATAAGGACCTTAATTGAAAAGGGGGTAAAGGATCCGTCAACAAAATCCGTGAACAGTTCCGCAAAAGATCCGAATGTATAACTGATAAATTAAGGTGCGACTAATAACCAACAAAAAAGGTCAGAACCATTGTGGTCCTATACACTTTACAGATAAACGCTAACATTCTTCCCTAGAAAATTAGACAATGACAAACTATAATCCCGTAAGCAGCTTGCTTGCGAACTAAAAAATATTTAAACTGGGATTGCCATGAATGATTTGTGTGATTGATATAACAATGCATTTTCTTTTGTTTAAGTAATTAGAACTTTTGAAACTGAAGTCAAGTTTAATCTTTTGCTTTAGTTATTCTTTCTGTTAGGTTGACAAGGAAGCAAACCTAGTCAAAAACATTACAAAGGTCTTTATGTAAGATCATGTTTATCCTGCGAGAAACTTCACTGTACAACCGATGTTCAGTTTGATTTATTTGGTTATGGTGAATGAAAATACATGGTAAAAACAAGCAAAGGAACAACGCTTTTATGGTTGTTCTTCATCTTGAAGTCACCACGAGGCCTTCAACAATGAGCTTTGCTCATACCTCATAGTAAGTTCAAGTCGGCCCCTAGCACCGGTTTGAGCGGAATTCTTTGCTAATTGTCGAGCAACGCTACATCCATGTCTTCATTGGTCATGGGTGCGGGATTGTCAACAAACATTAATTAAACTAGCAAAGTGCTCTTACAATCACTGTCATCCTTTGCCGACAAAAGCACCTGCGTCTTGAGCTAGCGGACGATTACAACATATAGACAAACACAAGGCACTCATCAAGTCGAATGTAAGAAAACTTGGCGTTATAAAATAGTGAGATGTGGGCACTTTTAACAGGTGGTCAGAATAACATTTCGAAATTACAAAAATAAATGCCAAAACTTGAAAATCCATATAAGAAATTCTCTCACGCATAAGTGCACCATAACTGAAAAATATAGAGAGCATACATCTCTCGCACAGGGAATCGTTTTACGGACTCCACACTGCAGGAGAGACATACTCCAGTCGTAAATGGTAAATGAAAGGATATGGAGTATATGCACATGAGACAAAGTCTCTACAGATACATTGTAAAACAAGCAAAGGAACAACGGTTTTATTGTTGTTCTTCATCTTGAAGTCATCCTGAGGCCTTCCACGATGAGCTTTGCTCATACCTTATAGTAAGTTCAAGACGGCCCCTAGCACTGGTTTGAGCGGAATTCTTTGCTAATTGTCGAGCATCGCTACATCCATGTCTTCATTGGTCATGGGTGCGGGATTGTCAATAAACATTAAATAAACTGGCAAAGTGCTCTTACAATCACTGTCATCCTTTGCCTGACAAAAGCTCCAGCGTCTTGAGCTAGCGGACGATTACAACATAAAAGACAAACACAGGGCGCTCATCAAGTCGAATGTAAGAAAACTTGGTGTTATAAAATAGTGAGATGTTGGGCACTTTTAACAGGTGGTCAGATTGACATTTCGAAATTACAAAAATAAATGCCAAAATTTGAAATATGTATAGTACATGTATATCCATATGAGAAATTCTCTCACGCACAAGTGCACCATAACTGAAAAATATAGACGGCATACATCTCTCGTACAGATAAAGTTCTTATGTAGACTATCATTCAACAAAAATGGAAGGATACAGAGCGAAATGTGTAAAAAGAGCATTTTTTAAAGAACAATTATGTCTCTTTATTTCAAATCTTGAAATCGATCGCATACATATGAGAAACTCAATTACAACTGGTTTCTAAAAACAGAAATATATTATAATTTGAATATAACTACGAAAAAAAAATTAAGAAAACAGAAATCAGGCTTTCCCGAACTCCTATCGATGCTCATGTTTGTCTCTTGTCTTATTATTAATGTTTATTTTGTATAGTTTCAAGGTGAACTATGACAAGTACATGTGGTTGTAATTTTCAGCAATTGTAGGTGTTTCCTGTCTGGTTTTTTAAAAAAAATTGGTTGTAGCGTTTTTCGACATTTAGCAATGAATTCCGGTCAGACTGGAGCTAGGGGCCTTCTTTGACTTCCTCTGAGGTATGATTAGGGCTCATTTGTGAAGACTTCGTGGTGACATCAAGATGAAAAACAACAATAAAAGCGTTGTTCAATTTCTTAGTTTTATCATGTATTTGTAGAAACTTTGTCTCAGGAGTTTACTCCATATCGTTTCCATGAAACTCATTTCAAAAATAGATTTAAATAGACTTCATGGAAGGAATTTGGGGTAGGAAAGTATTTGCATGTGTTATACATGAAGTATTATTAAGAAATAATAATTCCAAGAATAACATTCTTAAAAGTTGCATAAGAATTTAATAGACATAATACACATTGTGGCTTCTATTGACTAATTTTGATTTTCTAGAAATTTTCCATTATTTTGTTTCCACTTTTTTTCTACCTTCCTCAAATTATTTTTATAGAAAACGAGAAAATTTATGCATTTGTTTTCATTAGATAAAAGCTATTCTACATATTTTCTAATATTTATTTCTCATTTTGGTCCCAGTGCGAATTACAACCAATCTTTATAACACCTCTTTTGAGCTTACATAATAAGAAATATTCATATTTGAGAAAAATACTTCCTAGTTTCTATCTTTATTATTGAGATGTTGCCATTGACTTCAATACAAGTGGGAATTTTAAGTGATGTTATCAAAATTTCGCACGAATGTGTTTTCATGACAGTATATAACATATCCTTTCTAGATATAATAGTATATATCAACAAGTAGCAGGAGTATTGCATGACTTAACTATACAAAGCCATAATGGAGGCTGACTCATCGATGGGTTCGTTGCTTCTTTGTCCTAAAAGACCATGTTGTCATCTTGCAAAGTGCGTTAATTGCTTTCCTTTTGGTTGCTGTTACATATTTGTAAAAAGGTAACATTTCTGACAATATTAACATTTTCTGCTTGTCCTAGTACATTGTATGTCCATACCAAACAAGGAATAATTATACAAAGCAATAACGGTGACTGTCTCATCGATGGGTTTATCGGTTGTTTGTCCCCGAAAGACCATATTGTCGTCTTGTATAGTGCGTTACTTGATTTCCTTTTGGTTGCTGTTAAAAATGGTCCATTTCTAAGAGTAGAAACATTGTCTGCTTGTCGTAGTACATTGTATGTCCATAGCAAACAAGGTTAGTTTTCACATATCACCATATATTAACGTTTACAGATGGAATCCTGCTTTTGATTCGATTAAATTTTCTGAACGGTTACATGTTGTTTTGGAAAACTATCGGTCTACAAAAGTCGCCACTGTCAATGGCATTGTCGTCAAGAAAAAACTGAGAAACAAAAACAATTTGATTTTTTCCCCCAAATTCATATTTCTAAAGTTGTTTACTGCAGTACTTAATATTCTTAACAAGAACTCATATTCAAAGCTAACAAAAAGTAAAATTAAAGAATTGATTTTACAATCCATGATACAAGAAATCAGAACCCTAAATTGGAAATCATCTTGTACGATTATCCAATGTTCTTGTCCTCGATAGAAATCGCTATCTATTTCAATTTTGTAATTTACGAATTACCTCATGTAATGATTTTTAATTTTGTTAATCAATTTTCTTTGAAATCAATTCCTTGAAGGAAACTAGTTTTCTCGTTTGAGAATACCAAAACAAAAACATTACTAGATATCAAATTTGTTTGTGTAAATTGACAACAGTTTCAGTCAAAAAGTGCAATACACCAAAAGGAAAAGAAAACATTGCATTTCAAGATATCATTTTCGTCATGTACATATTTTAAGTTCATAGTTGTCTGCATGTGTTAGAATACATTGCTTTCAAGCAGCCGATTCTTAGTGCCTTGAGCTTAGTATGATGGAAGATTATTTGAGGCCTCTTAGTATCTTCAAGATGAAGAACAACAATAAAAGCCTTGATCCATTCGCTCATAGTCTTTACATGTATTTTAAAGGATTTGTCCCGGTTGACTCCTTAATAGCCTTTTATTTTTTTTATACATTTTGATTTGTACTGAACAGACATAATTAGTCGAAATGGCCATCTGCAGAAACTGAATTTTCGGTAACTTGATGAAATACAAAAATTTTCCCAATATCAATTAAATGTATATTTCAAATAGCTACTTTTTATAATTGTGAGGAAATGACTTTACTTTTTTCTTTGAAGTTTGAGGAATATATACTGGAGACAAAATGGGGAAATTTCCCCAAAATGAATCCAGCAACAAATATGATCGCATAATTTTCTAAATTTGAAAAAAAAATGTTCGCAGACACAAAACTGGTACTATTTTGGGGAATTTTCCCCAGTTTTATTCATTGAACATCTATTGAGAATAGGTTTTCTGTGTGTTTTTTTTTTAATTCAACTGTAACGATTTGCATATGCATTTGTTATACTGTATACATATTTCAATGGATAACCTCACACTAGCATTAGAATTACAATAAATATTACTTCATCAATTGTATACCTTTATCATCAAATCACAGTAGATTGGTATTAGAAATAACTTTTTTTATTTAAAATTTTTGCCTCGAATTTTGTGATTTAGTCTGCACGTCGATTGGCTAGTGTCAGGATGCTCATTTAATTTTGATATTTATGTGCACGAGTTTTTTAATTATAAGGGTTGATATTGTTACATTTATTAATATATATAACCAAGTTCAGTACATCGGGAGTAACAGTGTAGGAGCGACACTGGAAACTAGTAACGAGACTTTTACCATGCAAGTACATATGTATAAAACAAACATGTAAGGGAGGCAAAACTTTCCTGACGCATTTGTAGCGGATTTCACAAAAATGGGTGAAAGACTCAAATGGCCGGGTTGCGTTTTGGTGCTTCTAGCTATCAAGTGTTGCTTTATAGGTTCCCTTATGGATCTGTGTACAGAATATGTTGAAAATATTGATTAAAAACTGACTAAGTTAAAAGGTCTTAATATTGATAAAAAAATGACTAAGTTAAACGGTCTTGAAAAATAGGAAAAAATATTGGAAATAATAAAAGTCAGGTGCACATCTTCAAAATATATAGAAACATTCTGTGAAGTTTCAAAGGTCAGAGATGAAATCTGTAGGACGAGTTGATTTCACAAAATAGGTACATGTACCCTTTGTTGAAAATGTCGATAAAAAATGACGAAATTCCAAAGTCCGTAAAAACTTTTAAAAAAATGTCAAAATAATTCCAAAAAGGGAGGTGCACATCTACAATATATATAGAAGCGTTTTGTGAAATTTCACAGTTGTAGGTTGAAAAATGTAGGAGGAGTTGATTTAAAAAAATCAGTATCCCATTTTCCCCGCCCACCGCCCGCCATACTAGATTAGCACTCCGTGCAACCCGACCAAAAACTAAATCATTAACCAGTGTAACTGCCGAGCATAATCTTTTCCACATGTGTAATGCTTCGTATTGCCTGTGAATCAAACACAAGGAAAGGGGGACTTTGAAAATCTAAAAATCACGGCAATTCATTTCCAAAACGAATTGAAACAGTATGACAAAGACAAAACAAATATACAAAAACGAACAAGAACGCCACAAAACTTAAGTACTAGCAGTTTGAACCCCTACAAAAAACTAAGGTATCATCAGGTGATACCTCAGGTGGAGGATGATCCTAATGTAGCAACTAAAATTTACATTTGAATGTAAGTAAGTCAAGAGGAAAATGTAAGTTAAAGTTACCTATGTATAAAAGAATGCTTGCATACAATATCAAATGCTTGTACATATAAGAGATAACCTAATCCGACAATTTACAGTTACCAAAATCTGAACATAACTGTAAGTCAATGAAGCGAAAAACGTAGGTCAAAACATTTCTATCTCGAGGATCGGATGAATATATAGGCAAAGTTTCACTCTCTAGCATGAACAGTAAAAGCTGCATTATGGCCGTACTTTTTAGTCAGTCAACGCAAGATATAAGTCAAAGAGACAATTTTGCTGAAGACTATGAGGTTAGACAATCTGGTGCATGAATCTACCCTGTAGGGGAAGTTATATAACTTTTATTGTGCTATTTGCAAATCCGGACATAAACGAAGACGAGGGTTAAATACACAAAAATGATTCCCCTTTCATATAATAATTGAAATCATTTAAAATGAATCCATTACTCTATTGCAGTTTTTTTTAATTGTGTTTGTAAACTGCTTTGCTACATGCATGGATCTAACAATTCGAACAACGAATAATGTGATATAAACTAGAGGCTCACATGATCCTGTATCGCTCACCTGGTGACTGGTTTTATTCATTGTCATGAAGAGACCACCCATTCATACTATAAATCAGTTCAACATATGTAACATTTTCAATCTTGGATGAGTTACAAACATAAAAACTACTAGTTTAACCCCACCGCAATTTTTGCGCCTGTCCCAAGTCAGGAATATG
>MJUU01073751.1:148514-162202 GCA_002080025.1 Modiolus philippinarum | reverse complement strand
CGTTATTATTGCTCCTCTGGGGAATATATAATCCACAAATATAACGATTAACTGTTAACCCAGACAAGTTTATAATATGAAAATTTCTCACGGGGTCATCTGTCTGATTACCAGGAAATGTTTCACTAGATGTCCCAGATGAAACAAAAATTCTTAAACAATAAAATAAAATGAAATACGTTCCGAAAGTGACCAAAACAACGAATTTTACTTGTTTAAATTATTCTGTGCATTATATTACAAGATATTTCAGTCATTTTCATGGTTTTTTCGATTGTTGTTTTTTATTGTTTTTTTTTTTGTGTGGTTATTTTATTTTTTTCTTTTGAGATGTTTTTTACTTTTTATTTTTTTTTTTTGTATTATTTGGACCACTTTTGGATTGTGGCTTTCCATATTATTTGATTCCGATGATGCTGATGAGAGATTATTCCTTGAAACACGTGTGCAGAAAAATCAAAATTAACCGGTATTCTTGTTTTTCTAATAGAAGAGGACTCTTATTCAGACTAATTCGGCAAAATTGAGTTAGATAAGCAGAAACATTCTTATGAAACTTGAATCTTATTTTATTGCAAGGTTATCATTATGACAGATATTTCTGTAAACACACCTGGCTATGGCCGGGATGAGCTTTTATCGCGTCCGTCGTCCGTCTAGCACAAACCTTTCATTCAAAGATGCTCTCCTCTGAAACTGCTGGGCGGTTCGAACCAAACTTCAGTCATTGAAGATCTTATGGTGGCTTTGAGTTGTTATTGCTCCCCTTAGGGTCGTTGTCTCTTTGACACATTCCCCGTTTCCCTTCTTTTTCTTATTTGCTAAAATAGTCATTGGATAATGCTCTGCAAAAGGGTGTTTTCCGGTCAGTTATATCTAAGATAAACGGGGAACATAGTTTAACATGAACACCTATGGGAAAACACATCCAAATATCTTCTTCTCTGCAACTGCTGAGCCTAATCTTGGTCACAATAGTCTTTTGGTGGCCCCCTTCAAAAACTTTTTTCAGGTCACCGCTACATTAAAAATGGCAACCAGTAAGGGACATAGCTTTAACATTGAACCCTATTATAAAACTTTCAAAGCTTGGCACCTCCGAAACTACTGAGCCAATTCGAACCGAACCTGGCTTCATTAGTATTATTTAGGTAGTTCCCTGCAAGAGGGTGTTCTTCAGGTCAGTGCTATAACCAAGATGGACGCCAAAGGAGAACAAAAAGTTTTTTTTGTTTTTAAGTCAGCGCTTCATAAAAGATAACCGCCGGCGGGGAACATCAATCTTAACATTGATCCATATGGGTAAGACAAATTCAGAGAATTGTCTTAAGGTGTTCCTCTGTAATAAAATAAAAAAAAAGAAAAAGAAAAAGAAAAAAAAGAAAAGAAAACGAACTTATTGTGAATTTAGTTTCAGCACATGCGCATTTCGACAACTTCTGTCTTTTCAGTGCAGAAAAACGGTGTTTTTCAGCTCAGTGCTATATCCAAGATGGCTGCCAACAGGGAACTTAGTATAACATTATACACTATGTGAAAACACATTCAGAGATCTCATCTTCTGAAAATGTTGAGCCAATTAGAACCAAACATGGCCACAATAGTCTTAAGGTAGCCACTGCAAAAAATGTCAGTGCCAAATCCAAGAGAACATAGTTTTACAATTGGACCTTATTGGAAAACACATTTTATATTTTCTTGCTGAACCGAACTTGGCTATGATATTCTTTAGCTAATCAAATGCAAAAAGGATCAGGTCATTGATTTATCCAAAATAGCTGACAGCGGGAAACATAGTATTTACATAAGACCTTATATGAAAACACATTAAAAAACTTCTCTGGAACTGCTGAACCACTTGGAACCAAACCTGGCCGAAATAGTCTTTAGGTAGTCCCAAGCAAGTGTTTCAAGTCAACACTTTATCAGATATGGCTGCCAGAAGGGAACATAATTTTTACATTTAATCCTATGGGTAAACACGTGCAAAGATTTTCTCCTCTGAAACTGCCGAGGAAATTGGAACTAACTTGACAAATCAGTCGTTAGGCCTGCCGTCCCCTGCAAAAAGATAGTTTTTCAGGTTAGAGGTATATCTAAGATGGTCGCTAGCCGTGAACAGTTTTAGCATTAGACCCTATGAAAAACCACATTCAAGGATCTTCTCCTCTGAAATTGCTGAGCAAGTTGGAACCAAATTTTTGCCAAAATAGTTTTTTATGTCAGTGCTTTATCCAGAATGGACACCAACGGGGACATATTTAGCATTGGACCCCATCGGAAAACCCATTAAAAGATTTTCTCATTTGAAAGTGCCGGGTCAATGTGAACCAAACTTCGCCATGCATAAAAGGTATTTTCAGTTAGATGCTACAGTAGTCCTTAGGAGGACCCCTGCAAAAAGGTGTTTTCTGGTTTGTGCTATAGTGAAGAAAGCAACCAGCGGAGAACATAGTTTACAACTAAACCCCATGGGAAAACAAATTTAAAGATTTTGATCTCTGAAACTGCTAAACAAATTAGAACCAAACCTAATCACAACAGTCTTCAGGTGTTGTTCTGCAAAAATTTAGTTTTTTTTCAGGTCAGTGCTTTATCAAAGTTGCCGCCAACGGGGAACAGTAAAAATATAAGACCCTATGGTAAAACACATTCAAAGATCTTCTCCTCTAAAACTGCAGAATCACAATATTATTTCGTTGGTTACCTACAAAAAGGGTGTTTCAGGCCTGCGCTATGTCAAAGATGGCTGTCAGAAGGAACATAATTTTAAAAACAAAATCTATGGGTAAACACATTCAAGGATCTTTTCGTCTGAAACTGCTGAGTCAGTTCGAACCTAACTTGGCCAAAATAGTCCTTAGGTTGTCCGCAACAAAACGTCAGCGATATAGCCAAAATGGCCGCCAGTTTTAAAATTTGTATTGTGCCAAAGAAATTATATAAACACAAGCAAAACCAATATATCTAAAATATGAATCTTCTAACATCGTTTGTTTTGTTATACCTATTGTATAAGTCATGGTGAGTTTGTGTTCCATAAATCCTATAGATTAAGTCGACCTCCGATTTGAATGCTTTCTAGTTCAATGGGATTAGCACAGGGTAGATTTCTGTATGATTATATTCCTCTTTGTAAATCCAAAGATACTGTTTTTGATGTTTTTAGGGGGCTGCAGGATGTAACATTTGACATAGACCATTACCAAATTTCTGCAGAATACAGGCTTCAGATCAGAATTCTTGAGAATTTGTATAAAATGGCTTTTAGTCGGGTGTGGATAACCATCGCGTTCGAGTTAAAGTTCGAGTTACAGTTCGAGTTCTAGTTACAGTTTGAATTAAAGTTCGAGTTACAGTTCGAGTTAAAATTCGAGTTATATTTAACTCGAATTGTTGACTTTCTTGTACCATCTATCGAGTTACGTTTCGGGTTAGAGTTAAAATTCGAGTTAAAAAAAAGTTCGAGTTAATATTAATATTAAGTGATATTTTGATTAGCCACATGTATTCTACAGTGAAAAGATAGTTCAATCTAAATTTGATTAACAGCAGTCCATGCATACTTCTCAAGTTGTCCAATTGATAACAAACATGAACACAACTCAAGTTTGGCATTTTTTTTTATACTTTCACACTCTAGCATAAAAATTAGTTTCACGGACTAAGAAAAAATGTGCAGATTTTTTTTAATTCAAAGAGTATTGAGACTTTAAAATTAAAACAATGGTCAAGAGTTGACATCCCGAGATCCTGTTTCAATTAAAATCTACATCGATCATCCCAAGCTGTGTTCTAAGCAACTTGAAGACTCTAACAGGAAGATAATTTTGTGCAAGATAACCAAGTCTGTCCAATATAAAAACTAGAGGCCAAGAGACTGAACCTGTATCGCAGTCACCTTTGTCATAGCTGACACCACGACACAGTCCAAATAACCTAATGATAAAATGTATCCTTTTCAAGTATGTGAATAGACCTTGATATTATTTGTTTAAATTTTAACCATATTTTCTGATGGATACGATTTTGGATATGGTGAAGACTAAGGTAGATCGCCACTAATACACAGCGCAATCGATTGCAATCGGAACATCACTCGGCCATTTCCGTCAAGTCGAAGAAAGTGACCTCGCAGGTAACTGGCAACCATGTTGGACTACTTTCCTCGGTCACGTGATGTAAATAAATATGGCAGGATGGTAACGAGTGAAGCACTCACATTTTCATCTGACTTTTGCATTTTTTGACTAGATCATCTGGCTTTACTGCTTTTGTCATCACATTTCACCTATCCGTCAGTTGTCTGTCCGTTCAGGGACTGATTTTGAGTATCTCTTACTACTATCACAAAAAAGTTAATATTAGTACCGTTTTGTGCAATTTAAGAAAAATAATAACAATTTCGAATTAACTTATATTCGAACTTCCTGCCGAATTACAAACGTCTAAGTTCTAGACTACTTGAATTTTAAAACTCTTAACTGATACCTTCTATCAAGTCAAATGCTAATATCGGTTTCTGCATTTTTAACCTATACAGCTTTGTATAAGAACTTGCTGTGCTTAGTGTTTTATTGCATTAAAACAACACTTGAATGGAAACAAAACCAAACATAGTATATAGTTAACTAAGAAGTGAACGTTATCAAATATCAAATCAATACTTTAATTAATTACAAAATAGATTCGGATTTCGGACCCGAAATCCGAATCTTTTTTGAACCTTACAATATCTATTTTTTTGTAAATTTTGTTGAAAACTAAGGAGTGTCTCCCTCATGCAAAGCTCTGTCCTTAGCTGATTTTGGCTTTACATTAAGTTGTTATTGGTTATTTGTTCTCTCTCAGTTTTTATACACCTTTGAGTTTATGGTCTTCCAAACGTTTAGATTTTATCTGCACTGAAGAGACATAAGTTGTCGAAATGCGTATATGCAGAAAATAAATTCACAGTAACTTCGGTATTTAGATATTTTTTAAAGGAATTGCAGAAGAAATGTGCAGGAAACTTATACTATTTCAAAAAATTCTTAACTCTAGTGGTCATAACTTTGAAACGAAAAATTGAAATTTAATCAAAATCGAAACTGAGTTTGCATTTATGGTAAGGAAGACAAACTGAAAAGGGAGTTATTTTTCCATTTTAACTTTGCTTATAAATTAAATCTGCAAAACATGCACGCGGGGACATTCATAACCGATTTCTAAATATCTAAATTTCAGAAATCTTTGTTTAAAATTAAGGAATAACAAATGATTCATGGCAAAATAAATTAATTAACCCTTAGACTGCTACACGCGACTATTGCCGTTTTTGAGACTTTCTGATGCAAAGGTCGCCGTGTTGGTGTTAATTTTAAATATTAGAACTCTGGCTACAATTTCAGACCAGCAAGTAACTGCTTTGAATGATTTTAGTTTCCTTTTTGCCTGAAACATCGGCACTTGGCAGAAGAAAATTTTTTAAATGTTATATCTTGGCTACCTATTGTCATCCGCAAGCCGAAAAATACAAACCCCATTGAGACAATTTTGATGTAAACAATTTTGAAATTGGCCACAGCAAAAACAAAAATTCTTTCCATGAACAGACATGCCAAGAAGAAGATGCAGACTGCCGACTTAACAAAATTTTGGCTAGACAACAATAGAAACTGCAATCCTCCCGTACCATGATCTCAAATGGGCAAGAGAGATAACGGGTACACGAACCTAGATACGTTAGCAAATATTTAACCCCAACTCTCCGGTTTTTTTCTGAAGAATTTCACAAGTAAGGATCCGAATTGATATCAATTCAAATACCGACCTCCCTGGTTGACAAAGAAGACCCCTACAAACTCTGTGGCTACACAGATGTAAAAACATCCAAATATAAGCTGAAGCACAATTTAAGGATACTGACATGTCCAGTTATCCCGCCAAAGGAGCAGAACTGCTCACCACCACGCAAACCCCTTTAAACACCCAAAGAGAAAATATTATATGTTTCGAACATGTGAGCGTCTCCGAGGCGAGATCAATCGTCATTTGGAAATGCAAGCGGGCCATCTTTGGAAAAAAGTATTCGAGTGCACCTTGAATATTGTTTAAGTATATTTCATTCCCAATATTTGTCAAAAGGGTACCGTCATTTCTATAAAGTTTGTGCTCCCTAGCGCGAATATTTTTTTAGATCTTATTACACAATCTCCAATGGCTGATAATAAAATTTTGAACCATAAAGTTTAATCGTTTTCTAGAATTCTCCACGGCTTTACCAGATTTTGCAAAATGCCAGTACCTTCTTATCAAAATTGCGGACCATATAATCCTTGCACGTGGACACAATATCCTCAACCTGAGAAGATCTTTTTCAATGTCTGTAATCATAAACTTTTTTTGTACCAAGATCATTAGAACCCACTTGAATGACGATTAATTACGCCGCGGGAAGGTTCACCATGTTATGATCCTTATTGAACTCGTCCTAAATCAGTCCCCTCTGTCCGTGCCAAGTACCAAGTTATATCACAACCAGAGTTCTACAGGTTCAGCTGCCTTCCCCCTGGTCTTGTAAAAGTGTTTTTCCGGGCCCACTACACAATGGATCAACCAATTATCCATATATTTCATTTGCCTATGATGTAGAAATTCGGGAAAAGGGCGACAAGAATTTGGATATAAAGTGAAATGTATAAATCTAGGTGAAAATACTTTTTGAAATCATCTGATGACCAGCATCCCCATTTCTTTACGGTCTCTTCATCGAAACTGGGCCGCTTTGCTTCTGTAGCTCCACCTATTCTTAATGCATGTGTCTTATAATGCCGGGGGTTTTCGCAAAAATGCAAGGTTTTCCTCAAAATCGAGGAAAACTGATATTTTGTCATTTTTGATTCGTCATAGTGTATGTAAAGTTGTGAGCCATGATTATTGCCTCGAATAGCCATTTAGCTTTTCAGGTAAAAGACCTGAAAAATTTAAAACTGGTCGTCTTGTCAACGAATTATGAGCGTCACTTATTTGGAATTTTGATCGGTTTTTGAACTTTTGACTGTTAATTGCAATTCTTCGTCAATAAATCTAATGTCTGAATAGCGCAAGGTGTGGGCTCTTGGGTTCATGTTAGTGTCGGCGGCTATTTCTCCGATCCTAGAAAAGACAAAAAAAAGGCCAGAGAAAATGCGGCGTAAAATAAGGAGCATTCGAACGACGAACTGCATACACGGCGTAGCGACAATATCAAATTTTTAAGCAGTGATTGAAATAGGGACACGGACGTCAGGTTTGAAAGGTTTTGTGGTTTTAAGCCTTCGATCATTTACTTACTATAAAGGTTTGTGTATTATATCCTGATGGCAGTATAATTTATGCACAAAGCTTACCCCGAAATGTAATTTGTAATAGTAGACGGCGGCGAGCGATGTCCGTAATATAAAATGTCATTGGGGGGTGGGGGAGCACAAATTATCTAATTTATAGGATTGCCTAAAAGTATGAAAAGAATCAACTGCTGTTTTGTAAATTTTTCTGGTATTTTCAGCCAAAGAAGAATATGTAAGATGTTCAATCTCAGCTGTTAAATCTTCCAAATATGGTCTTGGACTATTTCTTCCCCTTCTGTCTCCGCAGCAGGAAATAACTCTCGAGCCATTCAGAACGACTTAGAGAATCTGCAATTTTGTTAATTTTCCCAGGAATATGAATTGTTCTTATCATAATATTGTGAATTAGTGTATTCAATATTAAAGACCTGACAAGGAACTATACTCTCTGCATTTTTAATGACTTCCGATTGAGACGACAGATTTGTTTTCAATATTAATGTTATTCTCTTATTTTTTTAAAATCTCCCCGAAATCTGAATTGCGACAACTACAGGAAATAGTTCCAAAAAAAGTGATGTCAGTGAGGATACTTTTTTTAAACCCATTCTTTGAGCCAGTTAGCCTGGGCCAATCTACCCTGAAAATATATACCGAAACCTTTATTTTGCCCTCCAGCACTAACTGTAAATGGGTCGATGGAATCGGCATCAGCCCAGAGAGATTCGAGCATGACGATATAATTCGTCAAAACTGCAAGACTCTTAGGTCTTCCCTGTTGGAGATTATCACTCTGATTTATGGTGGGATTTTTCGACTCCGCATGTGAACCTCCTAGGGAAAGCCCGACCCGGGGCTACGACCTGACATGCAAAGTTCAATAGCCCATTTAACGATTGTAATTCACGTAAACTAACCTTCTTAGCCCTAACGAAGACTTCTAATTTGGTTTTTATGTATAATAATTATTCTGTGGGAAGTCTTAATTTCATTTCGATTAATGTATCGAAGTCGATTATCAGAAAAGTCTAAATTTCTGGTAGCTCTATTGTCTTATCTTCAGCCAAAGGGACACCCCAAAGTCTGCATACCCCTCTAAAAAAAGGTAAAGACTGTTTTAACAGGTTGTAGTGCCAGGAGGGCTACCAAAAGAAAGTCATTTAAATAGTGTAAAACTGATGGAGGCCCCGAACGGAAGACACTCATCGTAATAGTATGCACCATACAACCGAAACCAAAATGGATCAAAGTCGGATGGAGAGACTTTCAATAATCGTTAATTTGCCCCCCTTTCCGATGCGATTAATTATCTTTACTGCATCATCAAGGCCGGAATTACGGACAGAGCAGAATTCTGGATCTATATAATCGTTTAAGGAGTTATAATGAGGAAAAGATAAATTGTGTATCAGTCGAAAATCGCCATTTTTCCTTGTTGCCAAGAAAATCCCTGAAATACGTAAGGTTGGAACAGGGGGATGTGTTAATTCTTTGTTAAATTTTTCTGCAACTATTTTCACCCGTTGTGAAACACTATTTGAATTTCTTGATTGAACTGGTAATCTAGTACCTATGTAATGTAATTTGAAACCGGAATAAAGACCTTTCATTGTCTCGTTCGCGTTTTTTTGATTAGGATAGGTTCTTAAAAAGATTCTTCTACTGTTCAGCATGGATGGGGGAGCCCCGAGATAAAAGAGATGAGAATGTTTTATCCCTGAAAAATTTGTCAGGGTGGTCCTCTTGACACTTTGAACATTTGTATGCGAATTCACAGCGAATCCCATGGCTGCATTTTCCTTCGCTAAAACCCTAACAGGCTCGAAAAGAAAAGGAATCCTTTTCGAGAGTTGGACAGATTTTGTGTATTGAATCGTTGCACCCCTTGCTCAGACGAGTTCTTTTGTGCCTTATTGATATATAAACTCTTTTTTGTGTGGTGTTGACACGTAAAGAACCCACAACTCCATATCCATATTAACCCACAAGGAATGTGGAGAGCGAGATTTCATAAGGCGGTATTGCTCCTCATAGGAGACCCAACCTGATCTATTATCCCTTGCCGCAGCAAGGCGGACAATATGCATTTATTTCATTAGTTCTTGACCCCTGTTTGGTCATTTTTGAAGCACCATGTAGATCATGAACACGGAAGACCATACGTGAATATTATTTATTGCATTTTGTTTATTTTGTACAACTGTAATTTGCCCTTCATTAGTATGAAGAGTTCCACTGAGTTAGGGGTCCAGGATAAATCTTTGTCGGATTTCAAAAGGAGTGATAAATCAATGAATTCCCCGGGCCATACTTTTTCTTTCATTTTGACTGGAATATGTTCACTGATAGGATCAACAATGCTTGTTGTATAGTTTGGTGTTTGCCTAATTTGTATTAGATCCGTACCTACAGCCCCTTGGGAAATATTGCTGTTCGTCAGATTTGTTTGTAGGTTTTGGGTCGCTTGACCAGTATGTGATGGGTTGGCTTGGTCTGACAAATGTTATAAACTTTGAGCTGAAGCACCTTGCAAGAGACTACTTTTTACAAATTGCGCACCTGTTGGTCGGATAAAGGTTGAAAGCCCCGAGCCTGATTGAACAGCCTGGTCTAAAAGCTGAATACTAGCATTTTGTCCAGAATATGAGACACAACTGGATAAGCCTTGGTCCGAACTGGCTGGTACACTGAAGTAGCTGTATGGTCCGTAGAAATTACAGCGATGTGTGACAAATGAGGTGAGCCTTGTGATTGTGATAATGAATGTCTACTAGAAGGATATATATTACTCCCCGAGATCTCTGTGATTGACAAAGGAGCTGACAGGGACCTTTGTGATTGTTGTCGTTGAGACGTTGGACGATTCTGCTGATTTTTAGTCCCCTTTGGGTTTTCTGTACGTCCTTTGTTGTGAAATCGGCCTGGAACTGTAGACTTGCATTGTTTGTTGATGTATTTCTGTTGTGCTGTGTAGAAAGTCCAGTTGAAATTTCGGGTCTCCCTTCGGGTTGTCTAGATGGACTATCTTTAAGTTTCCTGCAGCTCGCTGAAACCTTTGCTGCTGTCTGTGACTTATTTGTTTGTTTTCTCTTCCTTTCAGGCGGCATCATTATGAATATTTACGATTAATGCCGTTGGATTTTGAGTCTCTAATTTTTTTCGACAAGATGACGTCCGGCTAGTAGGGTGCATACAGAGCGCTAATCAGGTGATACATGTACATGGAGGGAAAATGTGAAAAGCGGTGACTATTGAAAAAGTGTTCAATCTCTAAATATTTTATTTTTTCAGGCTCGGAAAAAATTCTATGAGAACAAATGCTTACTTGTACGTACATCCGCTTTTATTTAACCTGTTAATCGAAAAGAGATACACATTAGCAGTCCTGTGTTGAGCCCTTAAGTGTAATCCTTACCTTAAATGTAATCCGATTACATTTAAGGTTAAGGACCACCCTTTAATGTAATCCGTCCTGTCCTTGACTAGTAAAACTTTTAATCTATATCCTATCAATTAGCTGTCAGTTTTTTAACATATTTCGCTTTATATTCTTATGTTGTGATTTGACGTGCACTTGATTATGTATCAAAATGGCAATATGCAGAAACCAAGTTTACTGTTACGTTCTTATTTAACTTTTAATGGACATAATACAGGCAATAAAGTTCGCGAATAGGTTTTAACCAACATTTCGCAAATTAAAAGATACTCCTTAGTTTTTAAACAAAAATTGTAAAATTTAGATATTGCAAGTTTTGATAGAATCGGTTTTCGGGTCAGCACCGAAGTACTGACTACTGGGTGGTTCTAACAGTCCACCAGCAGAGGCATCTACCAATTGGTTAAATCAAAGAAGTCCATATCAACAAGTTATGACCAGCTAACAACTCCAGTTTACTCGGGAACTCGACCTACTTCGACTCGTCGTCAGAGGTGATACCAATAGTTGGCGAATTACCCTATGGGCTCAAGGAGAAATGGAGCGCGAGGGCAGTCAGCTAGAATGTCAGGCAAAACGTACCATTTTCGCCATTCACGGAATTTTGCAATTTCATATCTGAAATGTGCACACTAAATCCTCCGTAACTGTTGACTAAGATATTCAAATCACGAAGAAGCCAATTACTCAGCCTACTCAGCAGCAATCTTTGAGTAGACCCAGAATCACCACACGCACCACGCAAGACTGAAATAGACAGAAATGCAGATGCAACATCCGGTAAAGAAAGTTTAGATATCTGTATTCTACATAAGGTGAAACACCCATTAAATGAGTGCAAGGGTTTCAAAGCCAAACCCCTAGAGGAACGGAAGAAATTCCTCAAGGAAAACAACGTATGCTACAAAAGTTGCTAGTCAACAGCTAAAATCAGCCGTAATTGCTCTGCACGAAGTTAAGTGCAAAGACTGTGAAAGCGAATCGTATCCTTCTGTATTACATGTTGCGAAATCTAAGATGTCGACTGCTCATCCCCGTTCGCCTTTGCAAAAGCATGGTGGAAGTCACAAGTCCGAGAAAAGTCGACGGATACGGACACAGTCAGCAGTAAGTGTACCGAAATATCTGGAGTTATGTACAGTGGCATGTCATGTGCCAAGATATTGCCAGTGAATGTATACCACAAAGACAAGTCCTACAAGGTTGTCAAGTTATACGCCATGATTAATTAACAAGGAAACAGGTCTTTAGCTTCTTCAGAGTCAATATACAAGAGCAACCTATAAACTACAGCTTGTCAGTATGTTCGGTACAAGTCTGGTCTCAGGTCAGCAGGGCAGGAACTTCATCGTAGAATCACTGGACGGCACTGCGCATTTGATCTAAAACCACTCCTTGAATGTGATAATATTCCCAACAATTGGGGTGAAATCCCAAAAGCGAAAGAAACACAGAACCACTCACACTTGAGATACATTGCTTGCCAGCTACAGCCAATTGATGACAAATACAAGAAAATGTTGTTGATTGGACGGGATCTTCTCATAGCACACCAGGTGCTCGATCAGCGGACAGATCCAAATGATGGCAATGCACCATTCGCTAAACGACTAAATTTTGGATAAGTAGTTGTTGGAGAAACCAGTCCGGCCATGCTATACCCTATTACAAAGCTAAATGTCAAACTCACATTTTGTAGCTAGGGACGAGGCAAAAGTCACAATTGCGGCAGACAAAGATGAAGTAAGAGGCCAGTATTTCAACGCAAGTAAGGGTATTTCTACACACACAGCAGTAAATAGCCAGGGCGTTACGGTACACAAACCCAAGACGAGGTTCAAAACGTGGTAACACCCTGGAACGACGCAGGACAGCTTGGTATCACACCAGAACAAGGAGCTCCAACGCAATCGAGCAACGATCCAACGAAGGCTAAGCAGACAAGGCTCTTAAAGAAGGCACCACCTGCGTACAAGGTTTTACGTGCAAAACAACCCCTTGGACAGAAACCATTTTTGAACGTTCATGCAGAACGAACGTTCAAAGACGATTCGCTGCCACTAACGATAAATTTGGACAACGTTGAGAAACACACGTCTCAAGAAAATGCGGAAAAATCCGCAACAGCTCTTGAAAAATCAGGAAACACTGTACCCCGGAACAGTGCAACAATAGAGTGAACCCTCAGGCTCTTGCACGAGATCGAGTCCGGATTGTGAAATTGATATTTTCCATTAATTTGATACCTGGTTTGTCATTGTATCTTTATTAATAACAAAGTTACAGGTTTTCAAAGTCAGGGACCGAAAATTTTCTTCAGAAGACTGTTGTGCTACCTTAAATGTATTTTAGATCAGAACAGAGACAAAAGAACAGTTTAAGCAACGCGTCTCTATAGCATGAAGAGCCTGTGATAAAACAGGTGTCCGCCCAACAAGAAGGGACGTACCCTACAACACTAGCTGTTGGGGACTCTAGTGAAGCTAGCTTTAGCACCAGGGACAACCGAAGTCAAACTTGAATCAGTTTGCGAACTGTATGGAACTCAACACATAATAGAGACTATTGACACAGGTTCGGAGTCAGAACTTGTATGTAATATGACACCGAAGGAATACACAGTAATTGACCGTTGAAAAGCTCCCATAGTATATGAGCTTGGGAAATCTGCTATGTTACGCCTTCAATAAGAGATCCAGGACAAAACAGTTATTTCGATGGTTGACACTGCGTCGGAAGTGACTGTCGCAGCGGAAAGTGCATATCAATTACTTGAACAAAAACCGCCTATTAGACGGTACATTAACATGCATGGAGCTGGGAAAGACATGTATATCAAAACATTTGTTACAGGACCCGTTGTAATACAAAAGGGAAAATGAGGCATAGAAGACATCTATGTCGCCCCAATTTAAGACGATTTGATACTAGGTCGGGAC
>MJUU01073751.1:87966-145721 GCA_002080025.1 Modiolus philippinarum | reverse complement strand
TTCAGGTTAAATGGTCGGTCCCTAACGGTGAACAGCCATTTTCCAAATTAAAAAAATGTAAATAAAAGCTCTTGTAATATACCGCACAACTCTAATTTTGAAGTAAAATTTCTATGTCCGGAACGTATTTTATTTAATTTTGTTTCTGTTTAAACTAGACAAACATTTTATTTCCACACAATAAGGCTTAATAGCCGTTCAGATGACCCCATTAGAAAGGTTTGTCTGAGTCAAGAGTTCATTTCGACAGAAAGTTTATATTTGTGAATTATATATTCCCCATAGGAACAATAATATCGTGCTTATATAAACTTTAACAGGGATCATTTGCTTCCAGAGCAACAATTTATCTTCACCCAATTAAACATTAAAATTAATTAACTTCATTAGATAGAGTTTAGTTTGACTAAATATCGCTTTAATCTAACAGCAATGAAATGAAAACTTCCCGTGAATGAACTTTATTAGAGATGTTAGATCTGATGGTTTAACATAATTTAATTTTTCTTGCCGTTCATGTTTTCATTGATAATATTACAAAATGTATTTGCAAATGGATTAAAAAAAACTGAAATTAAAAAAAAAAAATCAAACTAACGTAAAATAAAACATAATATTTTAACCATTTTAGTAATGGGGTGATCGAAAGAATCTGCATTATTAACTACTAAATGCCTTTCGTTGTTGGCAATATTAAATGATGAGAATAAAATCCCGAAAACACTTCATATGTACATATAGCAATTATTAAAAAATATTTGTTAACTTGTTTAACCGTTGGCATTTGAATGATGACATGCATTTTAATAAAATGCGGCGATCAAGCACTCCTTGACACATCTTTCTAAATTATGTTTTGTCTTATTCTTTTGCCTTTCAAGATTGTGGTCATGGAGTCATGGTCTTCCTGCATTGGGTATTATCTGTATGCTTATTATACTATAGGGAAACGGACAAGAGAAAGGCGAGATTGGGTACCCATAACCCGGTTTAACCCTACTGCTAGCTTTTGCTAGTGCCGGTACCAAGTCCGACTTTCCCGAGTTCCTATCGTTGTCTATGTTTGTCTTTTATCTTTTTGTTGGTGTTTTCCTTGTGTACGGATTGTGATATTTAATATTTAATATTTTTCGACCATTGTAGGTATTTCCTGCTATCTCTTCTTTGCAACTTTATGTTGCATATTTATAATCTAAGAGTGTATCATGATATTCATGTAATTTTGTCTTTGTCTATTTATACATGATTATTACCGATTGCTTTTGGATTTATGATTATTAAAAAAAAATTAAAAGTACATCGCGATCGTCTATGTAGCGGAAACTGAAATTAAAAGACCGGGCTACATGCTTTTGTTTTTCTGTAGCCCTTGTAAAAACTTGGCCATATTCGAGTAAACGACCGCCGTGCGCGGTCCCGGCTTATGAATAAGCCCGCAGCATCCTCTGAGCTTGGAGTATGAGTCTTCCTAACAGAGGACCCCAAGGGAACCCCGGGATGTAGAAATAGGACCTAGTATCTCCGGCTTGCGGGGTGTGACCTCTCCTAAACGGGGGCTGACCCCAAGGGTCCCGGGATATAGAAATAGGACCCATTCCGTGGTTGTGCGGGATTAATAAATACACAACCCATCTTTCGGATGGGATGTAAACTCAGGTCCACGTGTTGGAAGAAATGCCACGCTTCCTGCACGTTAAAGAGCCTTTGTAACAAGCCCTTTTCGGGTGGTCCGTAGGTGATCGGCTACAAGGCTAAATTCCCCGCCCTTGACGATTTCACCCTACTTTTCCAGTGGCAGTCAGAATTTCCCGTCCCAAGGCCCTTTCCATACCCCAAAGTGATTATTTATTAACAAACTTGTTCTCGTCTTAATATAGCTGAAATATTGCTAGGTAGACGTTAAACAATATTCAATCAATCAATCGAGTAAACGAAAGTGTCAGCTAAAAGTGGCGCGCTGTTAGTTCCCATGGCAATCCAAATTGTCTGTATAAAAATGCGACCTCCAAATTCGAAAATTTTTTTTTTCGATCAAACATCTTGATTACGTCATTCCCTGTGTACTTCTTGTTTGACTTGGTGTGGTTCTAAACAAAGTATGTTTTGTCTTTCCCTACTACTTAATAGGTAAATCTGCGTTCTCCATTTTCAGTGAAGAAATTTTATGTATCAAATCAGAAATTAATGTGTTCAGTTTGTGTGGCAGAGTTGTAGAAAGAGTAGAAAAATCAAACGTTTGTATGCTGTGGCAATTGGTGATTTATAGGCCCGTTAATTTCGTTATAACATGGCGGCCTAGATATCGTGTGCAAACTTAAATTCCGAGATACCGTTGCAAAAGATTCAAATTCCGTGAACGCCAACACATCAATTTCAAGTATAGTTTCAAGATATGACTTTGCTACAAGAGAAAGGTCTTGGGCATTGTCAAACTTGATTACACTGTAAGATTATTGCTAATTGTATGAAAATATCAATAAAGACCAAAATGCCCAGTATATCTGCCGATCTTCTTGTAAAGGCTAACCTCCAAGTTATTCGGCATCTGCAGACTAATCATTGTGCAAAGTTGTGTGTAATTGTAAGAAAAAAGTATTATAGGCTGTCTTGCTAAAGGAATGGGTACTTGTAGTTCATCAGGAAGCCCTAACTTGAATATCTAGGATAAGATTATATATAATAGGACTTCAAGAGTCTGTTTCACACACTTGGACGTTGGCAAACATGGACAGTAAAAGAGTCTTAACTTAGATTATGTTTCAAATTTGCGCAGTGGGTTTAGAAGAAAATAAATAATTTAAAAACCAAAAAAGTAAAAAAAAAACTTTCTTGGTAGAGAACCTCCTAGTCTACAAGTTTAGTTCTAGTTGGCTCAGTAGTTTCAGATAACAAGATTTCGTGTCACATGTGAAGCAGGTTATGCTTACCCTTTCGGAGCACCTGATTTCACGCCTGTTTTTGAGGGGTTCACACTGTTAGTGCTTTATTTTTTGTGGCGTTTATTATATGTAGTGCTTGTGTTGCCCTCTTCGGTTTCGTTCTCTGTTTGTATGTAATCCTTACATTGCCATGTATTCTGGATGCATGATTTTGGCTCTTGTTTCGGTATTCATTTGGAAATTTATTCGTAATGCGTTATCTCTTAGGTCTAATGTTAAACTATATTCTCACTTGTTACCATCTTGAATAAGAAGGAACTTTAAAAAAAAATTGTAGGGAACCATACAAGACTTATTGTGGCCAAGGTGGGTTCCAATTGGCACATTAGTTTTAGAGAAAATTTTTTGAAAGTTTTCAAATTTAGTCCAACTTTAAACTATGTTTCCTTCTAGTGGCACTCTAGAATAAGTTATAAACCTGGGAAACAACTTTTGTAGGGACCACAAAAGGACTACAATGGCAAAGTTTGGTTCAAGTTAGCCCAGTAGTTGAAGATGAGATGATTTCAAAATGTTTTTTCCCTTAGGGTATTTCGTTAAACAATATTGTCATCTTGGACAACGGGCAAATCGAAAAACAACTTTTTGCAGAGGACAAACCAATAACACTTGTTTCTGAGATCCAGATCCCATTGGCTCAGTAGTTTCAGGGGAGATCTATGAAACTGTGTTCCCGCTGGTGGCCATTTTGGATAGGGTACGAACCTGAAAACAACATTTTATAGGTCCATCAAAGGACTATTTTGACCAAGGTTTGATCCAATTTACTTATTCTCTAATGTTCATCTATATTCTCTGCTGGCGTCCATCAGGGATTAGATGCAAACATTAAAAGATTGTTTTCATAGAGGACTACCCCATGACTGATGTGGCCAAATTTGTTTCCAGTTGGCTCAGTAAATGCAGAATAAAAGATCTTCAAAAGTTTTTCCATTGTGTCCAATGTTTAACTGTTGGCCATCTTTGATGAGGTGCGATCCCAAACAACACCTTTGTTCTAGGGGACCACCAAAAACAATTGTGGCAAAGTGCGGTTCAGATTTGCCCAGCAGTATCAGAGGAGCTGATATGTATTTATAAATTTACGTCGGACGACGGACGCACGGACGAGGACGAGCAGTGATAGAAAAAGCTCACCCTGGCTTTAGCAAGAGCAGCAAGATTCATACTTATGACTTATCATCCTTCGGGTTGGATGAAAATAACAAAGACCTTCCTACCATTTACTAGGTACCCATCCCTACAAACCGAAGTTCTTTCTAACAGATTCACCACTTACTCCCTTTCCGAACTCTTACCACTTTATTGTTTGAAGTTTGAAATGTTGTAAAGAGCTACTGCAATAAAGTCTTTTCTACTAGTGGCATGAATTAGATAGCATGCTCTGCTCTTCACACAATTTTTCCACAAACTAAACCACTAATATTCGACCTGATATATCAATTTTGTAGCAACAACTTTTCCGTTGAAATTAGAGGCCGCTTTTTCTACAGACATAGTGATTCAAATGTGAGCAAATTGAGCGCCACAATTAGCAGGTTATTTACTTTATTCTGATGAAACAAAAACAAGTAGAACAGTCATTTAATTTAAGTTTCTGGTGTACAGACGATGTTTTTTCTCAATCCAAGATAAAAAGAATATTTAAATCTGATCTACCCAGTGTGTTTGAAATAAAAGACAACTGATTCACTCAATGCTGTTTCAAACTTTGAACTTTTGTTATACATTGATGAACATGGGTGTCTGAAATATAGGCTGAATGACAGACATGATGATTTAACATTTTGAATTTCCCTTCTATGCAGCAATTTGTCTACCTACCCAGCATATGGAGTGTATATGCACTATAAATCGAGGAGATTATTGTAGATCACAACTCTGTTTTAGAACCCTTTGGTATCAAAGCGGATGATGCAAATAATCAGCTCCCTACATCTACTGGGTCCCTAAACTCCTTAAGACCCCATAAAAACAGAGATTCATCGCGGGGTTTTTCAGATGCACCACTAAGTCACTTCCTAAGGACCTTAATACTTTACTGACCGCAGTCAGAGATGGCCTGAAAGGTTACTGAGATAAAATCTACTCCACGAGCGGCGTCAATCAGATAATATGGCTTTCAAAAAAAAATCTAAAGATTCCCATGAACAGCGATCCTCTATCAGTCTTATCCATTGCTTCAGCGTACAAACTTTTGATTTTTCTACTCTTTATACTACCCTGCCACACAATAAATTGAAAACAATAATTTCAGATTTGATACATCAATGTTTTGCACTAAAAACGGAGAACGCAGATACACTTATTTAGTATAATGGAAAGACAAAACATATTTTGCAAAGAACCATACTGAGTCTAACTAAGAGTACATGGAGAATGACGTAATCAATATGTTGAAATTTTTAATAGATAATATTTTTGTCGAATATGGAGGCCGCGTTTTTAACAAACAATCGGGATCCCCATGGGAACTAACTGCGCGCCACTGTAAGGGAGTATGAGTGTCATAAATTTGTAATTAGAAGTGAAATGTTGACGTTTTATTTTGAAGAACTTTGCTAATAGACAAAAAAAAAATGCAAAAATTTTTGAAATTCCATGAAAGAATTTTTGAGATATAAGACGTCAAAATTTTGGCGGGAAACATTTCTAGAGTTTTCCTTCAAAATCTAATAGGTGCTTGTATGCCTTAAAAAATATGAAAATATAATTGGAAGTTTATAAAATTTTATACATTATCTATTTTATGCAATTTAAAGTGAACTTTGACCGAGATAATATGATCCATGTACAAAAAATTAACCTTGTTTAAATGGATAAAACCCGAGAATATCGGATGTTTCTGAAATCTCCCTTAAGCTGATCTCGTTGTATTTTCGTATGAGGCCTTGTTTTCACAAGGGCAGACATAGAAAAAAACAAAAACTTTTAGCTCAGTCCTTTAATTTCAGCTTCCGCTACATAGACGAGGTACGTTCTCTTAAAAATCTAAAATTCAAGGAATATTTACACCAGATCAATCCCAATGACTTGAAATTATGATTATTATTTAGCTTCGTACTAAGATCTTTTAATATACATTGACGAAGATGGACGTTTGAAATCTAACCTATATGACAAACGTGATGATTTTAACTTCCCAGTTGTGAACTCTCCCTTTCTGAGAAGCAATATACCTTACTCTTCAGACAATGGAGTGTACATTTCACAGTTGATTTGTTACTGTCAAGCATGTAGTTTATACAGTGATTTTTTAATTGAGCATAAACACTATCCCAAAAGCTGCTTAGTCAGGAATTTGTTCAGCCTTTGTTACTTTCATTCTTGCCGTCACCATGACAACATTAACATATAACTAAATACCGAAGTTACTGTGAATTAACTTTCTGCATATACGCATTTCGTCTCTTCAGTGCAGATAAAATCTAAACGTTTTGAAGACTCAAAGTTGTCAAAACTGATAGAGAACAAATAACCAATATGATCTAAATGTAAAAGCCAAAATCAGCCAAGGACAGAGCTTTGCATGAGGGAGATACTTCTTAGTTTTAAACAAAATTTACAAAATTTACAAAAATTTAGATGTTGTAAAATTCCAAATATGATAGGCTTTCTGGTCAGCACCGAAGTACTGACTACTGGGCTAGTGAATATCCTCGGTGACTTAAAGTCAACCAGTAGTGGTATCGACCCAGTTGTAAAAAATATCTAAATACCGAAGTTACTGTGAATTTTCTTTCTGCATATGCGCATTTTGTCAACTTATGTCTCTTCAGTGCAGATAAAATCTAAACGTTTGGAATACCAGAAACTCAAAGATACTTAAAAACTCTTAGAGAACAAATATCCAATATGATTTAAATATAAAAGCAAAATCAGCTTAGGGCAGAGCTTTGAATGAGGGGGATACTCCTTTGTTTTAAACAAAATCTAAAAAAATTTAGATATTGCAAATTTCCAAATATAATAGTCTGTCGGGTCAGCACCGAAGTACTGACTACTGTGCTTGTGAATACCCTCGGGGACTAACAGTCTACGAGAAGTGGCATCGACCCAGTGGTAACAGATATGGCGTGTCTGTGACCAAAATGACAACAGACATTTTCAGCTAGATTTCATGTCTTCACGGATTTGACATAACCGGTTTTGACTCAACCCTGGATAAACTCACTGATAGCGTGACGGGTGCCGATATTGGAGCAGGACATGCTTACCCAACCGGAGCACCTGATGTCACTCCCGGTTTTTATGGGAGTCCACACTGTCAGCACTTTAGTTTTTTGTGTTGTCTTGTACATCATACTGTAAAATTATAGTTTTGTCTTCGTCATGATCAGTGATGTTTGTGCTTGTGATTGTTTGAATACTATTATAGAGAATTACAAAGGATTTCAAAATTTTTCTATGGTACTGTTTAAGGGTTAGAGAAGTAACATGTATGGGTTTGAATTGGTTTTCTCTAAGGGTTAGCAAATGACATTAACCAATCCGACACCAAACAGATATTTCAATACAATATATGCCACAGCGATAGTGCGACAGGTGTCGCTAGCGGGGCAGGACATGCTAACTCTTCCGGAGCACCTGATGTCACTCCCGTTTTACATGGGAGTTCACATGGGAGTTCACACTATGAGTGCCTTAGTTCGTAATGTCGTCTTTTTATTTCCGTAAATTTTACCTGTATCACGTCCTTGCTTTGCCTTAATTTTTCCTGTTGACGTTATTGCCATGTCTTTGATTTTTGATCCTTCGTTATTCTACTTTTGTTGTTTCACAGCTGTTTCTTAACTGTAAAGCTTGCATTTCATAGAGTGACGTTGTGAAAAGAAGCAATGTAAAAATAAGGATAACAGGAAACACTTACAATGGCTGAAAATTATAATCATATGCCACAATCTGTCATGGAACTATACATGAAAAACACGAATAAGACA
Organism: Modiolus philippinarum; assembly: GCA_002080025.1. Classification (NCBI taxonomy): domain Eukaryota; kingdom Metazoa; phylum Mollusca; class Bivalvia; order Mytilida; family Modiolidae; genus Modiolus; species Modiolus philippinarum. The sequence goes on along the minus strand of MJUU01073751.1, from coordinate 137,842 downwards.
AGAGACAAACGTAGAAAACAATAGGAACTCGGGACAGCCGGACTTGGTACCGGCACTAGCAAAAGCCAGCGGTAGGGTTAAACCGGTTTATGGGCACCCAAACCTAACATAACTAAACCCAATGTCCTAGAAACTTCTTGTCGGGGCAACGGATGACAGTGTTTGTAAGAATACTTTGCCCGATATATAATACTTGTTGACGATCCCGCATCCATAACAAAAAGGATACATGGATGTAGCGTTGTTCAAAATTTAGCAAGATAATTCCGCTAAAAACTGATGCTAGGGGCCGTTTTGAACTTACCACTAGGTAGGAGTGTTTGCTTTTTGTTGAAGGCTTCATGGTGACTTCTAGATGAATAATAACTATGAAAGCGTTGTTCCATTTGCTTAATCTTACCATGTATTCATAGGGATTTTGTCCCATGCACATTTACTCCATATCCCTTTGTTTCTTCATTTGTTTCTTTCGTTCACTTAGAAATTCTATCGCCGCAACCGATTCAGATAGATATGAAAGGCCGTTTTCACAATGAGAACGGGCATTTTAGGTAGATTCACATCTTCCCGGGTTTAGCATTACCGATTTTGACTTTACCCTATATAGACTCACTGAAAGTGTGATGGCCGGGTGCCATTTACGGAGCGGGAGATGACTACCGTTCCGCAGGCACATGATGTCACTTCCGGTTTACATTGAGAATGCTTAAACTTGATTGTTATAATTGTGATGTTTGTAGGTTTTGTGGGTGTGTCGTGTTTTTGGTCTTCCGGTTTCTAGTGCCTTTTTTCTGGACTTTGATTTATGTAATTTTTTTTGTGATTCCTTCTTTTACTACTCTACTGTCGTTTTATTTATAAATGCATCTCTAACAAGTACCAGTTAGGGCTCTGATCAACTAACAGCGCTCGTGGTATAGTCTTTGGCGTCTCTAAATGACAACAACAATTGGTTATTTTGTTTTATCTGTTTCCTGTGGCTGTTAACTTTGAAGTACTGATAGATTGTAGTAAATACTTTGTCGTTGTAAGAGAGATACATTATTTTATTGTAAAAAAATATTGTTTTTTTTCTGTGATGTTATAAAAGCATATTTCGAAAATCATGTAATTGAAGTTTCTTTACCCGGCCTCCTTAAATAAACGAACCTTATTAGGGATAAGCATATGGAAGAACACAAATACTGAGTTAATGAAACTTTAGGTTCACCTTTCACCTGCTTTGTATATACTTACGGTTGTTCTAATATGAAGCCGTCTTGTTGTAGAATTGGTGATCTTGTTACCATCAATGATCTGTGGTAACTATGTGAACAGCGATATAATATACATATATCAGATTTTTCCCTTCATATATTTGACCGATGCATGTAAATATATATGATTTTTTCTGTTCCTGTTTCCATCTTATTATGAGCCCGCGATGTATTGGTCAAATATTTGACCGATATCAAATTTTTCTTTTCATATATTTGACCGATACAGATAAATATTCATCCTGTCCCTATGAATGATCTGTGATTATTATGTGAATCGCGATGTATTGGTCAAATATTTGACCGATAACATATATAAATATATATCATATTTTGAAATTGAAATTTTAAAATCTACTTTCTTTTACAATTTTAAAGATACAATTTCTGTGAATGTTGCAAAGACAGTTGATATAAACATTTTAAAAACACAAGTATGTGGCTTTGTATGATGATGTATTGCTTTATTACAACATTGCACAAGCATTTTTGGTTGTTTCCTAAATGTCGAAAATGCAGAGATCACAGCTTTTTTTTAGAATTATGGACTGCCAGTTGACAGGATAATGCCACTTGAAAAGATAATGTGTTTTGCATTCTATTTGGGAATTTAATTATAAGTATTGAATGCAAGAATGCAATATTTTAAAGTTTTATTTTCGTGTTAAAGCGTTGTCTGGGCGCACATTTCTTACATGAAGCGGTAAAGCGCTTCATTCAAAATCTGCTACAATCCACGCAATTAAACTACCAACCACTTCTATTTCACAAAACTTTTAAGAATAATGGAAGTCGTCACCCTTTTGTTATGACGTCAAGATGAATGTTGTATAGTTGATTTTCTTAGTCATTGGATGACATGACTATTTAGCACTGTCGATTTTTTTTCTACTCTGCCCAAGTACCACTTGAAAGAATTGTACGAAGTCCTTTGTGATGTTACTGACTTTAAGCCGGTAAAAGGTTTTTTTATATCATAAATTTGAATTACGAATGCTTTCTTTTGTGGTTGCTTGTCACAAGCTTAACGAACCAGTTTGCCCCGTGAGTTTTTTTTAACGAAGCTACCTCCCTTCTGGGGTTTTACTTATTTAATGCTGTGAATTGCAGAATTGGAAAATGGCCTGTTAAAATAGTTCTGATTGGACATTTACCAAATAAAGATGAGTGTACGTGTGGTCGTCTTGGCTCTGCTGTATTACCTCGGAAAACGATATTTACGGTAGAGTGCATCCTCTTATATTTGTTTTGTGTTCAAAGAAATCGACTGAAACCAACCATAAAAATAAGCCACATAAAAAAACATGACTAGTAATATAAAAAATACCATTCTTAAGTAAAATGCTATGTTATAGGATACAGAAACCAACCAGCTACAGACTAAGTGACCTATAATCGTCAGAATCAGATGATTCACCCTATTGTTCCTTTTGACCCACAGATATTATTATATCTCTAAGAGAATAAGGAGTTTTTTCTTCCCAAGTTACGATGCCATTCAATTAAACGTCCAGTTAGAACAGAATTCAAATATATTGCACTCGAAAATCCGTTTTTGTAAGTATAATAAATGAAGCATTGTAATGATAGCATAATTCACTAATATTCTGTTTCAATTAATATGTTCTTCATTTGATGAGTTAGGTACTTAACGTTTATTTTCCCTGACGAATACTTTGTGATATTTATTAATACAAATATTTGTGTTATTATTTATTATTTATATGTCATTTTGTGCATACGTGCACCTTTGCAGCTTACAATTAGAGGTTACATGTAGTGATTTTTTTTCGGGTAATTTTTGTTTTTGTTTTTTATCAATAACTCTTGTATCTAAAAAAATGTATTCTGGTCATGTTGAAATCTCTTTTTGAATTTTTTTTTTAAATTTATATTTTATATACAATAGTAATGAATTAATAACATTAATGTTAATCTTTAAATTGTGTCAATATTTTTTTTTCTATCGAATAGTTTCAGAGTAATCTCAAACACCTCAGTTCGATTTTAAAGGCGCTTTAAGATTACACTTGTTGGGAGGGGACCTATGGTAGAACTAGTCTCCTGACCAATTCCTTTGCTTCTGAAGATTAATGCCCTAGTTGGCTGTTGGATTCATGTCAAATTTTCACAAAATAGGGTTGGCCTAGAAAAAGACATTTTATGAAAAAAATATGCACTAAAGATTTATTTTTGCTTTTTTAATAGTGTTACATATTTTGCAATAAAAAAAATCACACATCAAATAAAGTTTAAACCATTACCTGTCTAAGAAAATTAGAACATCTACATTTTTAGGGGAAATATGGAATTGCTGAAATTGCATGAAAATGGGACAAAACTTTAGTATATCAACACCAACAAATGATTTTTAGGGACTGAATTTGTTCATTCTTTCTATTTACAGCTTTTCAGAAAGTATAAGAAAAAATTAAATACTCTAAGTTAGATTCTTTTAATTGAAATATTAAAAAGCCTAAAATGAGTAAAAGTGTTAAAATGGGTAACTTTCAAACATCTGTAGCAAAATAGTAAGCACAGCAACATATGAATTTTTCGTTATATATTGTATTTATAGGTTAGAACATTGCAAAAATCAAGGTTTGAAAAAAGTTAAATACTTTTAAATGTTGGCTCCTCACTAGAGTACATCCTTAAACCAATGATGACGTCATGATTAATTACATAAAATATAGAAGCGACAGTCTCTTACTCCTCAGCTCAACCAATAGTATTCTGTTTTATTACTGCCATAAACTAAATTTATAGTAACATCTATAGTTTGTTGCCTCTGCTGTTGGACTGTTGTTCCCCGATGATATTCACCAGCCGAGTTGTCAGTACATCTTCGGTGCTGACCCGAAAACCAATTTTATCAGGAAACTTGAAATGTCAAATTTTAGATATTAACTTTGCTTGAAACTAAGGAGTATCTACCTGTAGTGAAGGGACATACGTTGCATTTGTCGAAATGGTTGCATGCCGATTCTAAATTTACAACAACTTCGGTATTTTGTTATTTTACATTTCCTCTACACACGTGCATGTATAATAGATATCCGTTGTAATATTAACTGATATAAATTCAGACATTATTATGACAAGTCCTCTGCTTTTCAAATGTTTCTTTTAAGTTCCAGAAACCACCCAGTACCATTTTTTATCTCGTCAATGTTTATTAGAGTACACATACAAATGTATATGCTTTTTACTCAACCAGCAATTTCAAAGCTCAAGAAATTTGACATTCAGTATGATTATTGATACATATCTTCTCTTATCACGCTAAAAAGTGCAGTGCTATCATAGCAATTTAGCATAGATAAGAACACTATCTTTTTCAAAAAGAATATAAATAACCCTAATCGATATGTACGGCTTCATTATCTTCAAGATGACAAGGTTTATCAAACTCGGTAAAATTCTATAGTTTTCGTGCCAGTAAAGAAAAAAACATACACAAATCAAAATATTATGACATATCAACTGATAATTAATGAACCCTAGAGAACAACTGTTAGGAACAAAGTCTGCACTGCAAGAGCCATCAAAACAAATTGTTTGTACTGACTCACAACTGTAAAAAAGATTCAGACAAAGACATTGATTAACCCTTTGTTTGTGGTTTCTATCGCCATCCTGACAAATGATTTTTTTACGGTGCAAAACGGTATTAAGATAATTACTTTCATTTAAACTCTTAATTCAATTATTTCAATATCAACATCCTATTTATTTTTATTTTTCATACGTAGTATAAATTCGTCTTTAATCAGTTTTGTCTTACGTGTAGCTGTTTTTGTAAACGGCGATTGACTCCTGCAATATTTACAAAGTACAATGTTTACGCGCGAATGTTTTATACCTTTTGTTGCTGCTCATATCAACGCAACGACGCTGGTTATTTGAGGCTTGTACAGGGTTATTATTGTACAATGTTTTTATTTGACATGCTGTAGTGCTACGGGTTGGGGTCATTACTTGTCTTGTTTCTTTAAATTGAAACATAGGCAAAGTGCCGTTCAAATTTCAATTTCTCGTTTCTCGTTAAAGGACATTATATTTCTCGTATATATGTGTACAGCACCACCTGAAGACCCGCCTCTTCAAACTTATCGATAGGTTATGCGTTTCTGTGTGTCTGTTGCATTCGTTATCTTGATTTGCAAAAGGTAAATAATCATGTATTTAAGGTGTTTTAAGTGTTTTATTTCGCAACGATGTTACGAATCTTTAGGCCTCTAGTTCGCATCTCTAGTTTGGGCCTCTAATAAGCATATGTACATGTATAGTCTTCTCTTTATAATTTGTTATGTAATGGGCTATTTTAGCAAACATAAACGAAAGCAAAAGAAACTCGTTGAAAGGCAACATAGAAGACAAAAATATTATCATCGTTTAAAGAGATAAGATACTGAACAGATATGTCATGATAAGGAGGGGATTTGCCAAAAATACAAGCCGCTGAGCGGTAAATATACCGAGCCTGAAAGGCGAGGGAAATTTAGACACAGGACTTGTATTTTTGGCAAATACCCAGACGTTCATGATATATTTGTTTTATTACACGGACTATGGCACGCCAAAAGCCACAAAAATGAGATACGTGTAATATATCATTATCTCAGGTAATGCTATTTTATCTTAATTTTTGCGGTTTTGGCGCAGATAATACATCATTACCTACTGATAATTAATGTAGTAAAATTTTTAACATAGGTCTCTACGAATTACAGAGAAAATGCATTCTTATCTTGAAAAAATAGGGTACTATCTTACTTATCAGTTAACAGGTAATGAACTTGCTTATCAGGTAACCATAGTAACAGGTAATGAACTATCGTATAATAGATGGCAAATTGGAATATTTTATTTTAGAAAATATATCTATCAACTCCGAACTTCTATTGTTGAAGAATATCCTTATTGACAGAGAATGCAGAACATAACATAATCTATCGACATTATAACTTTGAAAATATAGTGTGAATTTGTTTTAATATGTAATTTTAAATTCCGTATTCAGATGAAATTCGAAAGTCTCCGTACAACAGGATTTAAAAGAAAAATAATTAATTTTTCAATTTCTAAATGATACAATTTATTATTTTTGTTAGTTTCAATTAATAATTACTCAATTCTTCGAGGGTGTCACACTTACATGTATATCTCATAGAATATACATTCATGTAACGATCACGGGCGAGTGGATGTCGAGACAGGTAATTTTAAAAAATGAAATATTGTGAAATTGTAATTTTTGATAGATATACATAACTTTAGACACAGAGACAATACAGAATAAAATACAAAATTCGTTACAAATGGCAAATGGATAAATCTAAACAGGAGCGAGAGAAAAGAAAAAGAAAAGACATTCTGTTACAACTCCAAAATTGTCAAGGATCATAATTACATAGTTTTTCAGAATATTATTATTTGATCTAAACAGTTCGAATTTGATACATGTGATAAGTTATTGAAATTTATCTATCTACATCTGCTTGGGTGTAACATAAATCAGATAATTCAGTAACATAAATCTGATAATATAGTAACATAAATCTGATAATATAGTTTGCACACAGATATTAAGTCTGATTGATTGATATTAGAAAAGAGATAATACACTTACTAGCACGCCAAAAACAACAAAAATGCAGATAAAACTGTATTAACAGGTAATGCTATGTTATCTCCAGATAAAACATCATTACCACATCATTTCATAGAGACCTTTGTATAGAATATCTATACTTATCAGGAGGTAATTAGGAAACCTGATAATACATGTCTGATAATGTGCACCAAACCACAAAAAATCAGATAAAATAGCATTACCTTAGGTAATGCTATTTTATCTAATTTATGTGGATTTGGCGTGCCATAACGGACTGCCTCTATCATTGAAGCACACAGATCCGGGACAAATACCACGGTGAAGGGGTATTTGCCAAAAACACTACGGCTATTAACCACTCAGAATGCAGTTTACTTACATAAGGTGTAATTAAAGTAGATATCTATTATACGGTGCGGCTTCTCCTTACCGTATATACTAGATTTCTACTTGAAGCTAGCTCTTTAACCGATGAAAAAATAATTGTTCTGTTTAGAAGAACAGGTATTGCCCTTTTGTCCTCGTTTAAGCAAAAAATAGAAACTATTTGTGATTTCGGCAAATATAACAACTCATTCTGGATATATGCGATCTGGACAGTGTGTTTGTATAAACTTTCGTCTCCGACTGTATTATCTAGCTGTTTATATAAGGGAAACGAACTATGTACTAAGTGTTAATAGTATGGATAGTGCATAAAAGAAATCCGCATCATGACAACTTTACTTATCAAGATGAAATCAATATGAAACCTTGTTATTATTAAATGGGGAAATAACAAAATTACAGAACAGAACTGTCAAGAGCCTAAGTCCAAGGGCCAAAGGATGCCTGATAACTACCCGTATGTGTATGAAAGGCAGCATGTATCATTCTGAAGAGTGTAGAAATCATTTATGTAACGTTGCTACGTTGGTCTATCGATTGTGAGCAATTCTATTCAAGACAAAAATTATCAACTGGGAAGTCTATGCTGCGTTCATTTACTAAATCGCTGGCTTTAGTCTTTAAGATACAGAGCTGATGTAGTGTTTTGCAAATATTTGCGTCAACAGACAGTTAATACAAGACATTTAAAGTAAATTAGAAAAAAGACCATGAGTTTTGTTCGTGTCTACAAGAAAATAAATTTTTGTTATTCCTATAACTTCCAATGAATGTTAATTCTTGGATATTGTTATTGGCCTCGGCCGTCTGTCTGTCCCCTTCGCTTTCTCGCGACGCGAACTCCTCATCATATTTGGATTTATGGTTTTTATTTTGTTATAGAATTGCGTATATATGATGTAGATGTATTTCAAATTGGCCTTGGTGCAAACTAGAAGCCCAAAGATTAGTAAATATTCTGAAAATGTCAAAGACTAATCAATTCTTAAATTCTAGCATATTTTTTCAATGTCTTGGTATCCAACACAAAGCTCCATCCGTAGAATTCATAAATGTAATTACAATTTCGGTAAATATCCCGAAAGTCTCAAAGACCACTTATTTTTGTTGGAATTCTACCTAGAAATTTGTTTCAATTAGAAAAAAAGCATTTTCACTAATGGGATTTCAAAAATATCTGAATCTAAGTTTTGTTAATTTCCTGAAAGTCTAAAAGACCATTCATTTTGGTAATTCTACCATACAACCATACTTTAAAGATTTGTTTTGACTAGAACAAACATGTTTACCAACTGGATTAATTATGGCAAATTTCCTGAAAGTCTCAAACAACACATTTTCTTGAATTCTACATTACAACAATAGATTTAGAATTTATTTCAATTGAACAAAACATTTCGGATTTTTTTATCTTTATCTTGGTGCAATCAAGAGGCCTAAAGATATCAATACTAACAAAGGCCCAAAGATATATTTTTACACATGTGGCATGTGACGCACACTCCTCCTACATTTTTGGATTAAGGGATTACACTTCATGCAGAAATGTTGCATATAATTAGTAGATTTGCAATAAGCTTTCGGAATTTGACTCCGGTTCCAACTTTGGTAAATTTCATGAAAATGTCAAGGACACATACTTTTTTGAAATTTTGGCATATAATCTTATATTCTTACAAGTGTTTGTTAAAAAACGAAAATTCTGCAAACTAAGGATTCTGAAAGAGGGTTCCAATTTTGATAAATTTCCTGAAAGTCCCAAAGACCACTTATTTTTGTAATTCTACCCAGCGACCATACTTAATTTGATTGTGTAGTTTAGGACAAACATTTTCATCAACTGGATTTCAAAAATATTAGATTCCAATCTTGGTAAATCTCCTGAAAGTCTCAAAGACCAGTAATTTTTTTTCTTGGAATTCTACCTATAGCAACCGAATTTAAATTGGACAAACATTTTCATCAAATGGATTTCAAAAATATTTGATTCTAATCTTTGAAATTTCCTGAAAGTCTCAAAGTCCAGTTATGTTTTTGAATTTTACCTAACAACCATGCTTAGATTGTTTGTTTAGATTAGGAAAAACATTTTGATCAATTGAATTTCAAAAATATTTGATTAAAATTTTGGTAAATTTATCGAAAGTCTCAAAGACCGCTTATTTTTTGGAATTCTACCTAGCAACCATACTTGAATAATTTGTGTGGTTAAATCATTTGGATTTCAAAAATATTTGATTCCAAATTTGGTAAATTTCCTGAAAGTCTCGAAGACCAGTTATTTTTTTGGAATTGTACCGAGCAGCCATGCCAAACTTACATAGTTTGAAAAGTTTAGGACAAAAATTTTTACAAAGTATTTGATTCCATTTTTTAAAAAAATTCCTGAAAGTCTCAAAAACCAGTTATTTTTGGAATTCTGCCTAACAACCATAAATCCTAGAAATATTTTAGAAAAAATTACGACTATCAATAGTTTGATTTAAAAAATAATAAGAAAAATATGCCTATGATGTATAACAACTGTTTTTGTGTCAAACAGGGAGTGCGGGGATAGCTATCGTTTCCGACAACCTTTAGTTATAATTTGATTTTTCGAAAATGTTAAGAAAATTATACCCAGGGTCTACAACAACTGCTTTCTGTGTCAAACTTAGAGTATGGGGACCAGTGTCGCTTCCGACAGTCGTTATTCTTGTTCATTCCGATTCCCATATTCCTCCGTCCCTCGATAGTTGCAATTGCTCGCGATATCTTATGTATTACCGAATACAACGAGAGGAAACGGATGCACTTTAGCCACCAACGGGATTGGTAGAACTATTTTCTTGGAATTAAAAGATAAGATGTTCAAAGGTCTAAAATTCAAATCTAAGGGGTTCTTCTCACTTCTTCTTTTTAAACAAAAACCCTTTTCTGTCATTTAACAATGGAGCCTCGACTATCGATAATTTTACTAAGCATGACAACTCACCTACCTACACATAGATTGGAGTGAGTAAACTTAGTCCTTTGTATTTAACCTAAAGGGAACAAGTTGTTTAAATATATAAAAAAATATTTTGTTTTTAATAATGATTTATTCCTTATATTGCACTGATTTACTTGCTTAAGTCATCAAGAGCAATCTTACATCTAAGCATTGTGAAAAATATATAACTATTAATTGTTTTCATAGAATCGTGGCATCAGACTTACAAAAAGCTATTATATCATTCCATTAAAGTTTTCTGTGTGTAGTAGTAAATTATATGAGGTTGTTTTAAGTTTGTTATGTATCTAAAATTGATTCTAAGGCTACAGCAATGAACTGTGCCCGATGCATGCTTTAATTAATCAAATAAAGAATTGCACATTAGTGCATGTGCTGCTTAAGATTGTTAATTAATTTTTCACGAGTTATGATCCAACACATATGAACAGATGCAGTAAATTTACGGGATAAATATTTGACGTTTAATCATAATCTTGGTGCAAATTCTCGACGCCAATTCATATGCATGAGAACCTCAGAATATTTGTTGCATAACCAATGTAGAGTGGTAGCATCGTTTTTCGGACAACCTTGACCCCAAAATAACAAACAAATACCGATGATATAGTCAATTTTAGCTCTGCAGATGGTCATTTTGACAACTTGTGTCTCTGCTGTGTAGAAAATCATTTGAAAAATCTAAAAGGAAACTTTTGAGAAAAAGAGCTTAAGGATCAAAAAGATAACGCAATGTTGAAACTTTTATTTTATTATTTTGCTAACGCAAAGTTTAGCAGAGGTTTTTGTCATAAAACAGATTACGCTTAAATCAGCGAAGGGCACAGCTTTGTACCATGGAGATACTTTTTATTAGCTCACCTGACCCAAAGGGTCAGTGTGAGCTATTGCTATCACTTGGCGTCCGTCGTCCGTCCGTCGTCCGTCCGTTACACTTTTCACATATTCATCTTCTCCTCTGAAACCGCTGAAGCAAATTCAACCAAACTTTACAGGAATGATGTATGGAAGGTCTTTTACAAAGATTAATCATTTCGATCCACTCCGATAAAAAACATGGCCGCCAGCGCGGAACTTAGGTTTAACATTAGACCCTATGGGAAAATTCACATTTTCTTCTTCTGCTCTGAAACCACTGAAGCAAATGCAACCAAACTTTACAGGAATGATGTACTAAAGGTCCTTAACAAAGATTGCTCATTTAGTTCCGATCCGGCAAAAAACATGGCCGCCAGCACGTAACATAATTTAACATTGGCCCTATGGGAAATTCACATTTTCATCTTCTCCTCTGAAACCATTGAAGCAAATTCAACCAAACTTTACAGGAATGATGTATGGAAGGTCCTTTACAGAGATTGCTCATTTCGTTCCGATCCGATAAAAAACATGGCCGCCAGGGCGGAACTAAGGTTTAACATTGGACCCTATGGGAAAATTCGCATTTTCTTCTTCTCCTCTGAAACCACTAAAGCAAATGTAACCAAACTTAACAGGAATGATGTATGGAAGGTCCTTTATGAAGATTGCTCATTTCGTTCCAATCCGATAACAAACATGGCTGCCAGTGCGGAACTCAGGTTTAACATTGGACCCTATGGGAAAATTCACATTTTCTTCTTCTCCTCTGAAACCGCTGAAGCAAATGCAACCAAACTTTACAGGAATGATGAACTAAAGGTCCTTAACAAAGATTGCTCATTTCGTTCTGATCCGATAAAAAACATGGCCGCCAGCACGGAAGATAGTTTAACATTGGCCCTATGGGAAATTCACATTTTCATCTTCTCCTCTGAAACGACTTAAGCAAATTCAACCAAACTTTACAGAAATGATGTATGGAAGGTCCTTTACAAAGATTGCTCATTTCGTTCTGATCCGATAAAAAACTTGGCCGCCACTGCAGTACTTAGGTTTAACATTGGACCCTATGGGAACATTCACTTTTTCTTCTTCTGCTATGAAACCACTGGGGCAAATTCAACCAAACTTTACAGGAATGATGAACTGAAGGTCCTTAACAAAGATTGCTCATTTCGTTCCGATCTGATAAAAAACATTTCCACCAGCACAGAACACAGTTAATTTTGGCCCTATGAGAAATTCACATAAAAAACATGGCCACCATGCAGAACATTGAAAACCCTGCTTCAGCATTTTGTCAGGTGAGCGATACAGGCTCAGTGTCTGAGCCTCTAGTTTTATATATATATGTGTGAACTTTATAATGGCGCATTTTTTCTTTGTACATTTTTCATTTGTCTTTATACGGTATTGGCCTTTTTAAAACGTCTATGTTGTATTTTTAGTAACAGCGGAATAATCGAACACACATTTAAAACTACATGCCCTGGCGAGGATTTCCCTAATAAAGACGACCACCAGCAGGTTTCATACTTTAACGTAGGAACCAAAGGAAAACGCTCTCAAAGATATTTTTCAGAAACTACTGGTCCCACAAGAACCGAACGTAGTTAAAAAGGTCTTTAGATTGTCACTTCCACAAACGTATCACGCAGGTCCGTACCTGTTCCAGCAGAGAACAAACATGTAGTTTAACATTGGACGCCATTAAAAGAATCCTGAAACTCTTTGACTTTATAATATAAATGAAAGTATTATTGTAAAATGTTGATCATTTCGATAGCGGTGAACAGTTGATATTTCACAGTGGTCACAGTTAAATTAATATCGATTCCATACAATATAATTTTATGCGCAAGTAATATTGTCAACGTTGTTGTCTCAGTACGTCACAATGGGAAACGTTGTTCAAAGTAAAGCTTTGAATATTTGTGCGTAAATATGTTAATTCTTCAAAAAAATCTAAAAGTGCATAGTTATAGGAAAAGTTCATGAACAGAACCCACGCATTTTTTTACACATTTAACAATTACTCTCATAGTTGGCAATAAACATGTGGATTGACTTTTGTATGATGTCTTAAAGAAAAACATATTATTATATGAAATAGAGATCCTAATTCTTTAATTTGTTAATTTTCCCTACTAGTAGTGAAACATATAATAAAGTGATTTAGTGTAAATAATTTTAGTATATCCTTTCATCTTTGTGTTAACAAAAACAGAAGAGGATGTAAAAGTTATCTTGTTTTTTTTTTATTTTTAATTAATTTCAATAGTTAGCTGTTTATGAAGTTCTTTGTTAACATCTCAGAGACAGAGTATGAGACATTACCTTGAAGAAGTATACCATTCTTCCTGTACTTTATGACTGGTTTGCAGAAGAAGTATGCCATTTTTCCCATACTTTATGACTGGTTTGCAGAAGAAGTATGCCATTTTTCCCATTTTTCCCATACTTTATGACTGGCTTGCAGAAGAAGTGTGCCATTCTTTCTGTACTTTATGACTGGTTTGCGGAAGAAGTATGCAATTCTTCCTGTACTTTATGGCTGGTTTGCAGAAGAAGTATGCCATTCTCCCTGTACTTTATGACTGGTTTACAGAAGAAGTACGCCATTCTACCTGAACTTTATGACTGGTTTGCAGAAAGAGTATGCCATTCTTCCTGTACTTTATGACTGGTTTGCAGAAAAAGTATGCCATTCTTCCTGTACTTTATGACTGGTTTGTAGAAGAAGTATTCCATTCTTTCTGTACTTTATGACTGGTTTGTAGAAGAAGTATACTATTTTTCCCTTACTTTATGACTGGTTTGCGGAAGAAATATGCCATTTTTCCTGTACTTTATGACTGGTTTGTAGAAGAACTATTCCATTTTTCCTATACTTAATGACTGGTTTGCAGAAGAAGTATGCCATTCTTCCTGTACTTTATGACCGGTTTGTAGAAGAAGTATGCCATTCTTCCTGTACTTTATGACTGGTTTGCAAATTACTTCTTCGAAAAAATATTAAGATTGTGTATGCAGGTTCCAAATAATAGATCTGCTTAGGACTGGTGTGCAGATGACTTCTCAAGTAATTCACTCATGGTGTAGGAAAGTTATAAAAACGTCTTCTCTATTAATTTGCTGATTACAACAAGTATGTAGACGTCTTTTTCAATGATTAGATGTTTAGGAACGACATGCAGATGTCTTTTAAAATAATTGTGTTCGATCAGAATGCATATGACTTCTCTAACAGCTGCTTTTCACATTTTGGTTTGATGTTTCTAGATTGCCCCTATCTACCCCTTTTTGTTTTGGTATTGGTTTAACTATGCATAATTAGGACTATTCTGTAGGTGACTTGTCGAATCATTTATCGTTAAATATCGGTATGAATAACTAGTTGTTTACGACTTGTATGTTGATGACCTCTCCAATAATTCGAGGTGCAGAATAAGAATATTTGTGCAGCTGTCGTAATTGGAAAACTACGAAACAAATTATGAAATGATATTTAGATCTAAAAATCTAAAACATAAATAAAAGAGAGAAAAGACCAAATATTCGGAGTTGACTCTTCTGACGAGAATAGAAAGAGAACGGATTCATCACATTGGACCAAGACCAAGAGCAGATTGATTATTTCATGTGTATTTGTTTGTGAACCATACATATACACTGAACGTTAAAAATGTTTTCCATTGTTTTCTTTCGTGTTTTGTTGTTTTATTAATTAGTAGAGGGTTTATAATTTTAGTTTGAGCGACAACAATATTGACATGTGTCCAAGTCCAAGTTGATGCGAACCCCATCAAAGGAATTAACTCCGAAAATTTGTGCCTCTTCTCTCTTTTATTAGCTCACCTGGCTTATGCCAGGGTGAGCTTTTACCATCATTTTGCGTCCGCCGTCCGTCCCTCCGGCGTAAACTTTTCATTCAAAGATCTTCTCTGAAACTTCTGAGCTAATTGGAACCAAAGTTGGTCAGAAAAGTCCTTTGGTGTTCCCTTACAAAAAAGGTGTTTTTCAAGTCTGCCCGATATCCAAGATGGCCGCCAGCGGGAAGCATAGTCTATGGGAAAACACGTTCAAAGATCTTCTCTGAAACTACTGAGCCAATCTGCTCCAAACTTGGCCACAACAGTCCTTGGGTGGTCCCTTACAAAAACAAAAGAGTTTTTCAGGTCTGCCCGATATCCAAGATGGCCGCCAGCGGGAAAAATAGTTTTAACAATGAACCCTATGGAAAAACACATTCAAAGATCTTCTCCTCTTAAACTCAACATTCAAAGATCTTCTCGTCTGAAACTACTGAGCCAATGAAACCAAACTTGGTCAAAATAATCTTTATGTAAACATTTGAACAGAAAACTTTTTTTCATGTTCACACTTGATCCAAGATGGCTGAATTTTTTTTTCAGGTTCACACTTTATCCAAGATGGCAAGCGGTAAACATAGTGTAACATTGGACCCAATGGGAACACCACCAGAGGTATTCTTCCCCTAAACTAATCAGGCATATTGGAACTATAGTTTAACTATATCTTAAGAATAAAATGCCTTATGTTAATCAAGGGCCAGGTGAGCGATACAGGCTCTTGAGAGCCTCTTGTTTATGTTTTAGATTTTAATGTTATATCATAATTTTATTTTGTTATTCTCCATGTACGACGGATACACAACTATGCTTATTCTGTCGATTTCTACAATATTTTGCATTTGTGGACCAGTTTGAAGATGACTTCTCTTATTATTCACTATGTTTAACAAGTATGCAGATGATATCGCTGATATTTCGCAGTTTTGAACAAGTGTGCAGACGACTTCTCAATAATTTGAGAATCATAAAAAAGTTCTTTAATAGATAGCAGTCCCTTGTTGAAAAGTTTGAAGGTTCTATGATTAAAGATTTATTTTTACTTAGTACTGGGATGAACATTCCTTTTCATTTTCTGCCACCTTTCAATAGCAATTGTTGGTGCGTTACTACTATACCAGACGCTGGTAAAAAGTGCGCCATAAAACCGGTTTAATCTACCATTTCTTTTGAAATATGAGCATTGCGGTTGAGAATTTTCTGGTGTTTTCCTCTTACCATTTGGAGAAAATTGTGCTCGGTAATTTTATTATTACATCCATTTGCTGTGTAGGATAAGTCTCTAATAATTGGCTGTTTTGTACCAGTATGGAGACATCTTCCAAAACCTTAATGCGTGGGACCATGGGACTAGTACATAAAAAGCTTCGACTTTTACTTGTTTTGGCATTTCAATTGGACCATGTTGGGTATTTTTCCTCTATCGGCTTTTAAAAAATGCTGTTTATTTTATAGTAATAAATGCCTTTCATCAACAGTAACTCGCCAGACAAGAGAAAACACTGTGTGGAACCTTGTGTACGGAGCCGTGCAAGAAGTGTCTCTAATCGGTGAAGTTTCTTAGCCTATACTTGACTATATTTCATGTATACCTAAAAATCTGTCAAAAAATAAATGAATAAATAAATAGAAATAAAAAAATAAAAATATTAAAAAAAAAATAAAAAAGACAGCCGTACATAGAGCTTCCAAATCAATTTATATTTCAATTCGGAAGTAACCTGGAACTACTTGGAAGCACTTGGCAGAACATGGAAATATTTCTTAATAGTAAATTTTCATTGAGCCCTTCTTGAACCATTTTGAAGTAACTTATTTAAATTTATAAGTATGTCCTGTCATTTGGGGGTTTGTTTGAGACATGCGCAAATGATTCCTGACCTGAGAGAAGTTGAAATTGTTGTCGTGGTTGATATTTGCTATAATCAATTCTGATGGACAAATTAGCCACCCATTTAATGTATGTTGACTGAAATGCTTATTCTATTGGCTATTTAGGTTAGCATATATTTAAACAATCGATAAAATTATAAAATTAAACAGATTTTTCAATCAGAAATAGACATTGCTTACATTTTATGCTACTTCGCAGTTTTATTTACTGTAATCAACAGATTTAGAAATATATTAATTAAGTAGACGTTTATCTCTCTAATTTTAGACAACAGTTAACCTGATTTTTATTTACATTACGATATAGTGTGCATTGTCATATGCACAATTTATATTCACAGTATCTTGGGTATTTTGTTATTTATTACCACTTTGCCGATGCCCCTGCTGTTGAATTGTTAGTGCCCGAGGGTATTCACCAACCCAGTAGACAGTACTTCGGGGCTGGCCCGAAATATATAATTTATTTGAAATCTTGCGATATCGAAATTCAAGAAAATTTTGTTAAAACCTAAGGAGTATCTCCCTCTTGCATAGCTCTATCCTTAGCTGATTTTGGCTTTCCCTTTTAAATAATATTTGTAATTGTTCTCTATCAGCTTTTACACACATTTCGGTTTTATGGATTTCCAAAATTTTTGATTTTGATCTGCACTGAAGAGACATAAGTTGTCGAAATGTGCATATGCAGAATTTAAATTCACAGTAACTTCTATATTTTGTTATTTATTCACATGATGACAGAATGGGCAGTTTAATGGTACTTTAATTAGTCTAAATTGAATATATAAAAGCAAACAATAAGTCATTAATGTTGATCATCTTTTTCATTACAGTCATGATACACATCTCTAACCTACTTTTACGGTTTTTTATATGTGTTTTTATGTATTTCAGTTTTCAACTGATGTGGGAGTAATTTAGAAGTCATTCTGGAATATTTCCATGTTCTTATTTGGAAGCATTCGGAAGTAACTTGGAATTCATTTGGAAGTCATTTGGAAATTCCGAATGAATCCTTTGATAGTTCCAAATTGAATTTTCCAAGTTCTAGATTATGGGCTTTTCGATGTTTGCGGATCGAATGGCATCCACATATTAATTTTATCTACACCGCCAAATTTCATTATATTATGCAGCATTACTAAGATATCATTGAAAGGTAGCTTAAGACAATACTATGAAACGCCTTTTCCGTCTAGATGAATCAAAATGTGTAAAGTTTTAAATGGAATATTAAGTGCCTTGGAAAAACAAAATGTGAATGAACACATTATAAATTCTTCTCTATTTGGATTTTCGACTTTCCCTTTTGGCTTGTTGCTTAGCTTATCATTGTTGTGCAATATAAAAAGTATAAAAAAAATCTAAATTTCTCCAACAAACACTGATAGACCTTTTCGTCTAAATCAATTTTCCAATAAAAATGTCTTTTCCTTGTTATAAAGAAACTATGTTCACTTTTATAATAAGCATACAAATGCAAAAATAACGGGGCGACAGAAAAAGTATTTCCAACACAAAACATGGACCCATCATTCCGTAAAACTGAAATTTTGTTGGGATAAAATGCTCGTGTAAAGTTGTATAGGGTATAACCGGTATAGCGTCTTTATCTCGCCAGTAACACTAAGGCACGGACCATTTTATTGTCGGGGGGGGGGGGCTGGGATTTTAACCCGAGCCGGGAATTTCGTTTTGCCCAATTGCGAGCCAGATGATTTTTCCCTTATACACTATGCTAAGAAATTTTGTTGAGACAGGCTTTTATTTCTTATGGACAGGATCAGGGCCAGATTATTTTTTCAACCCTAATGTTATTCAGAGAGTTTTTTTTCGGGCTAAAATCGGGACCAGAAAATTTATTCTAAAAAATACCAGCCCCCCCCCCCTCTGAAAATCAAATGGTCCGTGCCTAACCTATAACATGCAATCCACAATCAAAATACCCCAGGAAATTATACCCCACTGAATAAACCGCAATCATAGTGTATTTACTCCTTGTGAGTAGAAATCAACATTATCATATAAAGAAATAGGAATGAATATACGGAGCCAAGGAAAATCGCAAGGGGACATCTGGTGGAAAAAACGCCTCCCCCATTCATATGTGTAGTGCCCTAGCAAAATTTGGACCTATTAATATTGTAAATTTCAAAGATATAATTGATTAAATACAGCAATAAGTAGGACTTTTGGTCATTTTTTGTTTAATTTACCACCCACTGACATACAAGATTTCACCAAAGACTTATAATAATTTTTAAAGATTTACCGAAATCTGCAGACCCATTTCAGCGGCACGGGTGTTTATATACCTCTACGAAATGCGTACGTGAGGAAAATATATCAGACACATTGTTTTGATCGAATCCATCGTAAATCACTTGAAAAATAAACGAAAAATCGTGTAAATAATCATTTACATTTCCACATGAAATAGCAACACCGAAAGATATATTTAATTACACAAAATGCTTTCACACATGGTTACATGATAGACAAGGGCAATATATCTTGGCCAAGAGTCTTTTGTAAATATCAAATATTGATATGTAAATGTAATTAAGTTGTTTAATTGCAAGAAGAAAGCGTCATTCATTTAGAAATGATCAAATGTAAAAGTTAAATGTCTTCAATTTTATCGTCAATGTATAAACAATGAAGGGATATGGAGTAAATGAAAATGAGACAAAGTATCCGCAAATACATGGTAAACCAAGCAATGGAACAGTGCTTTTATTGTTGTTCTTCATCTTGAAGTCACCATGAGGACTTCAACAATGAGCTTTGCTCAAACTTCATAGCTAGTTCAAGACGGCCCTCAAGCACCGGTTTGAGCGGAATTCATTGCTAGATGTCGAACAACGCTACAGCCATGTTTTTTTCTGGCCATAGATTTGGGATTTTCCATAAACACTAATTAAACTGGCAAAGTGTTCTTACAATCACTATATGTACATATTCACTGCATGTAGATATTCATTCATATTTTCGTTTTAATTCTTACCCAGTTTTTTGCAAGATATACACTATTTTTCCATAGATATCCAAGAAAAATCCCGCTATTTTTCCTATCCCAACTCCTGTTGACGTATTGGAGCCAATAGCTAAGAATCTTTGTATGTATTTTCTGAAGAGTAACTTGCACTTTGGTTTACCAAAGAGGCAGGTGAAAACATGGTTCTCCTTATTTATGGTGTTCTTGAGCGTTCATTTAGATCGTATTGTCTATTCGCTTAAACATAAATCATATAGGTTGACGAGATGGCCATCTGCAGAAACTATAAACTTAGGAATATTGTTATTTATTGATTATTTAAATACATGTGGTCACTTTTACAAAAATAAACAGATAACAAAAGGGTGGTATCAATTTGAAACGTCATAAATCGCAAGTGGTCATTTAAATTTACAAGTGTTGTAGTTGTATAAAGTTTCCGGTTTGGAAGAAATTGAATAAGGAGCGTACTGAATGTATTAACACACATAATTTCTTATGTAATATTTATTTATAACTCCTGATTATACATATTACAATGGCAAGTACAATACTTTCATTTTTATTATTATCACTGATTTGTTACTCAAATTGTAAACGGTGTAGAATTACAACTCATGGGACAGACATTCATTGTGATTGTAGTGGTAAAGGATTTCGTTCGGTTCCAAAGAATATTCCACGAAATGTAACAAGTTTAGATTTATCTGGAAATAAGTTGTCTTTACTTAAAAATAATTCATTTCGATGGTTAAATAATCTGATCATATTGACACTTGGACACTCTGGGATCACTGATATAGAAGTAGAGGCGTTTGCTGGCCTTTATAAACTGGAGCAGTTGGATTTAAACTCTAATTTTCTCAGAAGCGATTCATTGCCTGTTGGAGTATTTCGATATATTCCAAATCTTTCAGTGTTGGATATAACCTCAAACTTATTTCACATATCTGAACAATATCCTGAAAACGCGTTTTGCGATCTGCATAATCTAAAGACTTTACGCTTGAGTGGATATAACCAAGTGAAATTTGGTAAAGGATTCCAATCGCTGGTTAGTTTAAATGAAATCAGTGTGGATCCGTGTGATATAAAGGAGTATAGAAACACTACATTCATTTACTTCTCCGACCTACCAATCAAATCAATATACATGACTTGCAGAGTAAAAAGAGTAGAGGCTGACGCATTGAAACCATTTCAAAGTGTTCAGTTTTTGACAATATCAGACAGTTTTTTCATGCCTATTTCCAAATTAATTATAATTTTGCATTCACTGAAAAACAAGAATATGACAAGGATAGATTTGTCATCGAATTATCAGGCTCGTACTGGATTAGATATTATAACTCCAAATGAAATGTCATACCTTGGGGACATATGTGTAAAAGAAATAAGTTTGAAAAGAAACCATATAAGTATTTTTAAGTCGGGGTCAATTTCAACTATGAAGAACATAGATTGCATAGAAAATTTTGATATTTCGGAAAATTATGTATATGGCGATGTGCAGACAGCGTTTGAACTATGCCTTTTTTCTAATCTGAAAATTCTCATCATTTCAAATCAACTGACATCTTCATTTCAAAGCAGAAACTTACTGTTCGTTTCTCGTAATTTATCTTCAGACAAAGCAATACATTCACCACGTGGTCCAATTACATTTTCATTTCCATTACCACCAAAGCTAGAACAGATATATGCAAGCAATATTGGAGTCAGAAGCACACCTTTAGTCAACATAAATTTCGTTAGAGGCAGTAATGTAGTTTATTTTGATCTAAGTTGGACTCCCATTGAGACATGTACTGGCACGTTAAAAGGCTTACAAAACTTGCAAACGTTTAAAATGTCTGGATTCAATTGCACAAGACTTGACAACAAGATGTTATCTTTCTTCAAAAAACTTCGATTCTTAGAGAGTAGAAGTTCTTCTTTGTACCAAGGCTTGCAAGAAAATGACCACAATGGTGAGTTTTTGGGAGATCTGACCATTCTGGAGAGTGTTGACTTTACGGACAACAATTTAGAAAAATTGCATCCAAATTTATTTCAATCTCAACACAATTCGCTCAAAAGTATAAATCTATCGCAGAACAAGCTTTCGAATATTCCTTTCGATGTTTCGAAATTCACCGTGCTCGAAACCATTGATCTTAGAAATAATAGGATTGCATATCTCTCTGTGGAATCGATGAAAGCGCTAGATGAAAGGAGTGTGATATTAAATCATCAATTGCATTTGCTTTTAAGTGGAAATACACTGCAGTGCAATTGCAAAACTCTACAGTTTACGAAATGGTTATTTGAAACCAGTGTTATATTGGACAATAATGGGAATTATACATGCGAATATATTGATGGAAGTCGAACAACTACGCATAATACCTATATACATATAAAGGCTCTATCTTTGAAATGCTTGTCCAAATTTTGGTTGATAGTTTCATCATGTTTGATGATTCTGTTCATCATCGTTATCATTGGCTCAAGTTTTGCTTACAAGTATCGGATTACTCTACAGTATTGGTATCTTCATATTCGCCGGAAGTACCGATTATATTCTAAACTGAATGATGAAGCGAAATACAAATACAACGCGTTCATAGCGTATCACAACGATTGCTACAGATGGGTGTGTGGTCCCTTGTTATCTTTCCTTGAGGTAGAAAAGAATCTTTCTGTCTGTGTCCACGACAGAGATTTTCCAGTTGGGGTTCTGATAGCCGATAATATATTTGACGCTATATCAGAAAGTAAAAAAGTGATTCTTATTATCAACAAAAAGTTTCTGCAGAGTACATGGTGTGAATACGAGCTCGATATGACGAGGATGCGTATGTTTAGAGAAAATAAAGATATTTTGATTGTTATCTTGGTTGAAAAAATTGAAACTGAAGAAATGCCAAAATCCTTGCTTCGAATATGGAATAAAATAACATGTCTTGAAGCAGATGACTCGATATTGACGTCCGATAATCCAGACTTTAAACAATTGTTTTGGAATCGTTTATACGAGTCTCTATTGGTATAATTGTAATATCTCAATATAAAAAAATACATTTCCAAATCTATACAGTGATATCTCATCTTTTGTTAAAGGTTGATTTAGGAATTTTAGCATCTCTAGAGTGGATATTTAAGAGATTCGAAGCGACAAAAAAAATCAAACCTAGAATGTAATGAGGTTTGGGTACCCATAAACCGCTATCGCTGGCTTTTGCTAGTGCCGGTACTAAGTCCGGCTGTCCCGAGTTCCTATCGTTGTTTACGTTTGTCTTTTGTCTAATTTGTGTTTTTCCTGTGTAGTTTCCTAGCAGATTGTGGCATGTAATTATAATTTTCAGCCATTGTAGGTGTTCCTGTTGTCCCTTTTATTTCATTTTAATTAACATTCGAAACACACCCGATATAAGAAAAGAGAAATTTAGTTACTAAAAGCTTTATTATACTAAATCGTTTGTATCCTGTAAAATATATATACTATGTGCCTTTGGGACAAACAATATTATTAAGGAGTTCTAACTTCTCCCCGTTTAATTGATTAACATATTGTTACCTAATACTTAAATGATGTTTTCGCTTCCTTGCTCATGTGATATCAGTGAGATACAGGGGCCACCAAAAGCCCTCTCAATCTAGTTCTGTCGGTTCTGTTTCAGGTTGATCATGTATTTCTTTTTGAATCCATTCTGTTCATTTCTGTAAACTTCTCTTCTAGATGTTTTTTTTTATATTATTTTGTTCCTGTAGTGATTGACTTTGATTGCGTTTGCTTGTTTTTACAGTGTGTGGCTGATGTATTCGTAAATACATACATCATTAGCCGTTCTACAATAAAAATACATTAATTATCGTTTCCTTTTATTTGAACAGATGAACCTTTTTTTAAATAAAAACGGAATACAGTTTAAAAGCTTTATCTAGTTACGCAATAAAAGAAAAATCCACTGATGTTTATAATCTTATGACTGATACTCTTTTCTTGACCCTCGAAGCATTTGTCCGGCCAACCTAGTGATCAAATATGTTTTGAATTTGATGTTTTAGTTAGGTAGGCTTGATTTGCAATTATACAGTACTTCCTAATAGAAAAGAACGAGAAATGAAAAGTTTATGTTAGTAAATTAGTATGTGTCGAATTTGAATTGACTTAATATCTGTGTAGACTACTAATTTTTTTAAACATAAAAAGTACGAATTCTCTCGATTTTCACCTCTTTAGCATATGTATGATAACCTATTGCTGGACGCAGTGGTAGACACCTTTAAAATAACAGATATAAATGCATAATAAATTAATTTACTTGCTGAAAAAAGGCAGAGAACTGCAAGTAAAACACTGTTTAAAGTACTACCACCATATGGATGAAATAAAACGGAACAGTAGTTATTCATTATGTTGATCCCTAGCCCCATTTTTCCCCTTTGTGAGTCAATAAGTTACAGTTTCCGTTTTTTACTATCGCAACCTTAAAATATCCAGAAAGGGTTTTGTCAACTAGATGCATAATATGTAGAATTATGTAATTGTGAAGTTTTTTTTGCCAAAGAAACCCAAACCCTTTCCTGTAAACCCAGGCTTTGAAAAAAATTGGTTACCGATTGAAAATAATCAAAATTTGCCTATTGCATAATAAAATTTTGCAATACAATTTGCCCTAAGCAAGTCTTTCGGCCATGCTCTTATGAAGAAATAAGCTGTTGAAACAAGTATCAGTGATGGAAACTAAAATACCAATGGTGACAGAAATTGATGCTTTGATGGACCTAATGAAAACAGTTATATACAAAATTGATCAGATTGTCTGTACAGACTGTCCGGTATAAAATGTTAAATGTCCCCTCCCTTTCGTTCCTTTGCTTTCATGACACAATAGTCTGTACGGCACAGCACATTAACTAAAATTTCAATTTCGTATTATTTATAGAATTTGCATGTGCTATTATACAGATGAACAATACGTTACAATTATGATATAGAAAATGTTAATGATAAATAATTATGTTTTATTTGATACAAGTGTTCGAAAATGTCATCTGCAAAAACTAAAGTAACAATATTTCCGTTTTTTATTATCACTGGGTAAGAGACTATAAATCCTGATGGCCCTCACCAGACAAATGTTTTGGTGCTTGGCCATAAGTAAAACTAAAACAAACAAACAAAAACATTTAAAGAAAAAGAAAACGATTTTATTTTGAAACTTAAAGAATGTCGCCATTAGAAATTTCAGTTTAAAACTAAGTGGTGTCTTCCACTACATACGCACTGTCCTTTTTTGTTTAGAGTCGATTAGTTGAGTCATTTCGGTATTCAAATATTTTGTTTGATCTGCACATAAATCTTCAAAATGGGAATTGCAGATTAGAGTTTACAGTGATATAATGCCGGTACTTTGTGTGATTTTGGGTGTTCGTAATTTTAAATTCTAGTTCAAGAATTTCGTGTGCAATATAATTAAAATAATAATTTCGAACTGTTTTCCGGCATAACAGATTTCCTCCCGGTTTATTTCAACACGCGTCCTCCCGTTTTCCGAATATCACGTAAATCGCCAACGGTAATTTTGTCTGCAAATTCTTTTGGTATTGACGTTGTTCTCTGTTGCACTGCTTAGTTCGGCCCTTGTATTGTGTTGTTCTTCTAGCTCTTTGCATTTCTTCTCCGATTTGTTTTGTCCAAATTCAGATTTATAATTGTGTTTTTATGTTGATCACATTGATTTACAACTGTATCACTTGCCTGTTTAATAATAAATAGTAATGCTTTATTTGCAAAAGACAGACATGAATCCATTAGGGTTATAGCAAATACAATGTACAATATGCACAATAAGAAACAAATACATATACTAGTAGAGTAAGTTAAACATTTTGATTCAATTAAGAATATACGTTAGAGCAGTAGAGCAGAGTCTTCTCTCCTCAGTTCAAAAGACTGTTTAACAAAAGAAACTACTTTATCTAAAAAAAAAATGGATGACTTAGCTTTTCCTGTTCTGGCTACACTTTCAAATTTTGGATTTCGGATTCGCAATTCTTTAACTGCTCCGTTAATTTAGCATTGGACTCATTTTTCTGATTAATATATTCCTTGAGCGTTTTGTTTTCTCTACAAATTTTTCAAAATTATTCTGCACATCTCTCTTGGCTTTGTTTTAATTTGCTCTGTGTCGACTTTGTGTGATTTTGGGTCTTCGTAATTTTAAATTCAGTTGCTTTGTTTTGGCAATCAAGTAAAGCAATAATCCCTATTCCATGAAAAGGCATCTCTTTCAGCACTTTCTTTGATTGTGAATAATATTTTGGCGCGCATGTTATCTCTCTCTTTTTTTCTGACTTTTTCTTTATTTCTACTTGAAAATGACCAACACTTCCTTGCAAAATGTCCAAATTTTTGGCATCAAAAGCATCGCTTTTCATTTGCCGAACAAAATTATATATTGATGAATAAGTCCACATTTACCACATAATGGTTGACGTGCATAATTCCTCCATATGCTCCGCTGCGGTTGAAAATTATATTCCATTATAATCAATTTTCTTGGGGAAACTCGCTTTTGCTTCTAAATGTCTACGGAATCGTGTGTTGACTAGGAAGTCAACACTGTCCGGATGTTTCTTAACCAAATATAATGCCGGTACTTTGTGTGATTTTGAGTGTTCGTAATTTAAATTCTAGTTCAAGAATTAAGTGTCCAATATAATTAGAATTATAATTTCGAAGTGTTTTCCGGCATAACAGCTACATTAGTATAAAGAACATGTAATATCGCCACCAGGTTCATGCCTCTGCTGGTGGACTATTAGTCCTCAAAGGCATTCACCAACCTACAAATGTAGTAGTCTAGTGCTTCGCTGCTGGCTCCAAAAAGGGATGTTTTTGAAACTTTACTTCTATTTTGGCTTATCTTTTAGATTCTTAACAGGTTTTAAACATCTTTCGGTTACTGTCTTCAAATATTTCATCTGATCTGCACTGAAGAGACACAAGTTAACTTCAGTAAATTTTGCATGTATTCATTTAATATGATAAAGACGTTATCTTGTGCTTAGAAATTTATCATTACAGGGTCGCTGTCTCTGCTGGTGAACTGTTAGTCCCCGATGGTTTTCTCCAAAAAAAAAATAATAATCCAGTGCTTCGGTGCTGTTGCAGTGTCTAAATATAAGAAAATTTGGTTAAAAACTAGGGACTAGGGAGTAACTTCTAATGCAATGCTTCGTCCTTACTTTTTTCTTTTTTGTTTAACTTTTTGGCTTTTTGGATAGATCCTAGTGTGTATTGTACTCTAATAGCATTTATACATCTCTCAGGTTTTTTCGAATTGATCTACACTGAGTAGATATAAACGTTTGAAATTGTGATCTTAAGAACCGACATCTACACAAACCAAATTTACAGCTACGTCGGTATCAAAACAACGGCAGTAGAATACCGAAGGAACAAAGCACAAGATTACACAAATCAAAGTCCAGAGACAAGGCAAAAGCAAGAACACCAAAAGACGGAAGACCAAAGACACCACATGCCTACAAAACACTCGAACGTTACATATACAACACAAAAAACTAAAGCACTTACAGTGTGAACTCTCAATAAACAAGAGTGACATCAGGTGCCCCGGAAGGGTAAGCATGTCCTGCTTTGCACACAGCACCCGTCACACGGCCAGTGAGGCATATGTTTTGTAAGATCTGTTAGGTTACTGGTTGGTTATTGTCATTTTCTAACCCTGAGACAAAACCAATTGAGAGCCATGGTACGTGTAGTTTCTAACCCTCAAACAGTACCAAGGTGAAATTTTGAAAAGCCTTTGTAATCACTTAAGTTTTCAAACATGGACAAGGACAAATCCGTACCACATACATTACTGACGAAGTCACCTTGCATAATAAAGAAATTTTATAGATAACATGACTTACATAAAACAGTTATACGATAGACCAGGTCAATACAACACAGGCACTGGTCCATTTAAAATGTTTCATATTAATTCATTATGGGAAGAAAATTTCCATTAAAAGAGGGAAGGTAATATTTAGTTTTTTGAAATTCGTTATCTTTACATCAATTCTTATTTTCATTATTCAAAAGATGTGTATTATTTACTGGTAATAAGAAATCCCTTCAACTCGATTCAAAGCTGGTAATCAATTAAAAATGGTGTGACACTAATTAATTTTATATCTGTTTCCATTTTTCCCGCTTCTCCCAAGAAGCGGCTTTAACTTTTTCAAACTTCCTGTTGGATAGTGAAGCTTCCGGTTAATTCGTAAATGGTGCTGTGCTAGTATGCCTGCGTTTGTAATCGTCATGTCGACAAACATTCAACGATACACGATTATTAACAACAAATACCAAAAACCGATATGCGATTCCACCATGGTAACTAATTGCAATTATGGCTTTCCATGTATTTGATTTTAATGCTGCTGATGAGAAGTTACTCCCTGAAACACGTGTACAGCATAACTAAATTTACTGTTTTTATGCAACTTGGGTATTTTGGTATTTTTAAATCGTTTGTCAATGAATACTTTTATCAAATGGATTGTTATACTAATCTTAAAGCAATTAGCTATCTTGACTATCTAGTTTTTCCCTAAAAAACTTAAATCAGTTCTCACGTTATGTATGTTTTGTACAAGTGTTCAGAATTTGTTAATAGTGAAAGTATATGGTATACAATTTCTAGCAATAATACTTTGCACAAGGGTGATACTATTTGAAGGCATATAAATTGACCACCCTCTGTAATATTTACCCTACAAAAACATATTGATATTGGAAATTCCTCTACAAAATTATAGATAATGTTTCATCACAGAAAAATAATTTAGTTAAATGCTGAGAAGCGGCAATCATTTTTTTAAAGCTTATACTTGTACAGATAAGAACTTTGGATTTCATTATATTTATGATTTTTGACAATTTTCACCATAGTCAGAGATAGCTTGTAAAATTACTGTGGTAAAGCTTACTCTGTGAGCTGCGTAAATCAAATGTGGATTCTTAAAAATTTCAAAGATCTCCTTGAACAGTTACACCCTTTTAGTAATGGGGAAAGGCAAAACATATTTTGTTAAGAACCACAATTATTCAAATTAGAGGTACACTGAGGCTGACGTAATCAAAATTTTTGATCGACAATATTTTTGTCGAGTAAGAAGGTTGCGTCTTCCAAAAGACAATAGGGATTCCTACGGGAACTAACTGGGTGCCACTTTTAGATGGCCTTTTCTTTCACTCGAATGAGGCCGAGTTTTTACAAAAAAGGTCCTTTAATTTCAGCTTCAGCCACATAAATTGATTGAAAAAAAACGACAGTAGAATACCGAAGGAACAAGGAAAGTGATGATTACAAAAATGTAAGTATAAAGACATGGCAAAAACGGCAACAGAGAAAAACAAGGACAAAAAAAGGACGTGAGACAGCCACAATGCACGGAAATAAAAAAGACGACATTAAAAACTAAGGCACTCATAGTGTGAACTCCCAAGAAAACCGGGGGTGACATCAGGTGCTCCGGAAGGGTAAGCATGTCCTGCTCCACTAGTGGTACCCGTCGCACTATTAGAGAGTCAATCCAGGGTCGAGTCAACACCGGGTATGTCAAATCCGTGAAGAAGTGAAATCTAGCTGAAAATGTCCGTTTTCATTTGGGACACAGACACGTCATATCTGTCAATGATGTCATGGTGATTTATTGATTGATGTTTTACGCCAACTTCAGCAATATTTCAGCTATATTATGGCGAGAACTGTTGAGTATATTTAAGAAATAATTCATGGCAGGTATATGGTTATTGGAAATTTGACCATGGGCTGGGTCTTTATATTTGAATTTAACCCTGAGCGTTAGCGAGGGGTTAAATTATGAATATAAAGGCCAAGCCCATGGTAAAACAATAACCATATACATGCCATGAATTATTTCGATTCTAATATGACAGAAAGTTGAATTTTCCATTCTGAAGCGACCTAACAGTAGGCGGTTTTCTGGCCTCCATTGCTGTGTGTGTCTATGACGTCACAATACACAATCTGACGTTTTCAAACAGATGCAAGTTCAAAATTCAAATCTAAAGCAAAGCAATGCACATCTACGTGTCAAAATGGCATGATTTACTTAAAAACTGTTCTTAACCTTTATTTCCTTCATAAACTAAGACGAAAACAATAAAAACATTGTTGTTTTTCATTCCGTTTACTCATATTCCAAAACCATTTGCGCATGTGCGAAATATGTGGTTATCGAGTATTATACTGGTTGACGATTAATAAGGGCAATGTTAGAATGAACAATTATAATCAATAGATAAAATATCAATATTAAACTATTATGGTTTTATACAAGTAAAACAAGAGTGTAAAATTAAAAAAAAAATACATAGTACAATAAATGTCAGTTTAACTGTTAGAATATTAGTACTTTAAGTTAAATCCATTTAAATCTTACTAGATAAATTGATTGCTTTTAAAGATTGAACGATAATAAATTGAACAGCAATATTTGTAAATAGGTCTTTAATACAAACAGCAGAATAAAATCACGCTTGATATCGGCAACATCTACACATTCAATTAAAACGTGTTGGATTGTATTAGGACAATTGCATTGAATACATTCAGGTCTGCAATCACCGTTGAGAATAAAACTATGTGTTGTTCTAGTATGTCCAATACAACATCGGGTCAACACAACCTGTTCCCTACGGTTTTACCTCAGGAACCGACTTGTTTACTGACGTCTGAATGTATTTGCGGATCTCATTTGGCCTGCCACAACTTAAAAATGTATTTAACGATTAAAGGCTTCATTTTACAATTATACTTGCCTCTCACTGATACTGCCGATGTCTACTGAAATCCATGATGATTCTTTACCAAACCCTTCTGGAAGTTTTGAGTTTGATTACTATTCCGTATTGCGACAGTGTTTTACCAGCAGACTAGGCTCCTTGAGCTAGCCGGCAGTGTTGCGGTGAGCACTCGTCGACCCATCTTTCTAAATTACGTTTTGTTTATTCTTTCCTTTTCAAGATTGGGGTCTACCTGTATTGGGTTTTATTTGTGTGTTTATTATACTATAGGGAAACGGGATAGAGAAAGGGGAGGTTTGGGTATCCATAAACCGGTTTCCCTACTGCTGGCTGTTCCCAGTGCCGGTACCAAGTCCGGCTATCCCGAGTTCCTATCGTTATCGATGTTCGTCTTTTGTCATTTTGTTGTTTTTCTTGTGCAGTTCCCTGGTTGATTGTGACATGTGATTGTAATGTTCGGCCATTGTACGTGTTTCCCTTCATCAATCATGTCAGTATACGGTACTGGACAATCCGCCATCTTGTCATCTAGTGCATCCTTGGCTTCCTGGTCAAACTGTGTATCCATAGATCCCTATATGACTAGGGCTTCAAACATAAATGACTTCTTTGCCTAGCTACAATTGATTTGTAGAGTTCAGCTATTTACAAAATAATTGGGTGTTTTCTTTTTCGACCTCCAATTACCAATAGGCATGAAAGTGAATCAGAACAGATCATGAACTTATATGTTTTCGATAAAGTGCTGAGTATATAGCGTTAGCTTCAGCAGTAAATATGGAACTAGAAGATGGTAGTCGGAGAGATGCTGTACGTTCTCCAAAAGCGGCCACAAAAGCCACTCTACAGCTACATAGACAATTTACTTTCTCTTAATAATCTAAAATTTTATGGAATATTTACAACAGATCTAGTCCAATGAGCTTAAAATTAAAGAAACAACAGATACACATATTTTAGCTTCGTACATATTCGTATTTGGATCTTTTGTTGTATATTGACGAAGATGGACGTTTGAAATCTCAGCTCTATTACAAGCATGATGATGTAAACCTCCAAACTGTGAACTTTCCCTTTGCCTAGCTCCCTAGCCTATGGAGTGTATATTTCACAGTTGATTAGTTACTGTCGAGCATGCAAGTTGTACAGTGAATTTTAAACAGAGCAAAGACACTGTCCTAAAGGCTCTTAAGTAAGGGATTTGTTCAGTATGTGTCAATTGCATCCTTCAAGAAATTCTATGGTCGTCACCGTAACATCATTGAAAGATATGACGTCCCGGTGTCCTAAATGAAAGCGGACATTTTCAGCTAGATTCACGCCTTCCCGGATTTGGATATACTGATTTTGACTTTTCCTAGATTGTCTAACTTACAGTGTGACGGGTGCTTTAAACAGAGCCGGACATGTTTACCCTTCCGGAGCACCTGAGGTCACTCTCAGTTTCATTGGAGTTCAGACTGTTTGTGCCTTGTTTTTAATGTCTTATTTTCATTTCTGGGATCTGTAGCTGTCTAACGTCATTGTTTTCTGTGTTCTTGTTTGGACCATGTCTTTTGACTTCCTTTGTTCGTTCGATATTTTACTGCCGTTGTTTCACTGAAAAAAACCAAAGCAAATTAAAAAGATACGTATGGTACAATGTACTGGTAGCATCAACAAGATTGCTACGCATAGCAATATATCCCCCGCCACACAAGAAACTTAAAACCCATACCATATAAAAAATGGGCAGGGGTTTCCCTTATAAGTTAGTTAATATGTATTGCTGAAATGGTAAAAAATTATGAAGCAGGACACTTTTTTTTCTAAAATTTCAGATTTCTTGTTTGGTTTCCATGGTAACCTAAAACTCCACTAATGTGACTATCCATTACAACCCATTTCAGACCACCATTCCATAAAACTTCGGACAGGGGGAGGGGGTCACATTTTAATTTAATTAACACATATTGCTGAAATCAAAACATGTTTGAAAGGAAAAGAGCTATCACTGAAAGGTATGTATTGTTGCTAAGTAGAATCCTCAACAAAGTCTTTTGAGAGTTTCAGGAAATTTAGCAAAATTAGAATTTTTAATTCTATTTTTTTTTCACTGCATTCTATGCTTTACAAAAGAAATAGTGAATAAGTTGATTACCTTCCTTGATTTTATTATCTCCATTTTTAAAATTATGACTTCTCATTACATCTTATTTTTTTAGTTAAAGACACCAAAACGTTTTGATGTACATATTTAAGCAAGTTTGATGAGTTGTACATGTTCTAGTAATGAAAGGAACATTTCTATTTGAACAATAAAACTTGTTGCTATTTTTGTTTTTAAATAATACTGAACATGAGGTTTTATGCTTAATATCGTGTTTTAAATTTCAAACATATTAAATGTTTCTTATCCAAAAAGTTGCAGTCCAATATTGCTCAAATTAATCCCATGATCTGATAAATATGGTTACTAACAATCCTGGAAAATTTGAAGGAAATCTGAGAAGGGGTTTCTGAGGAGTTGTGTCCATAAGATCTGTCATTGTATAACATTGTTAATTTTTAACATCCAAAAATCCCTGCAATATTTGACGAATCAAAACGGCGATGCGATATGATCTAGAACAAATCGCAATTAACAATCCTCTAAAATCAGAATGAATTCGAACCAGCGGTTTCTGAGGAATTGCGTCCACAAGATCTGCCATTGTATAACCATGTGGAAAAAGACAAAGTCCAATAACCCTTAAAATATTTGACAAATCGAAATAGCGATGCAGTAGCATCTAAAGTACGCACAACGAAATTTGCCGCAGCTTAAATCGCTGTAGCTATTTTGTTTTAAATAAGACCCTTATAATACATATATGTATCATTTTCTAATTTTTTGCCGCTACTCTTGGTATATTTACCGAAATAATCAAAGTTCAAATAAAAATATTTTCCGTAGACCTTCATGTTAATTTCACTCAAATTCTTAAGAAATTCGATGTGGGAGTATGTGATGAACGATTTACGCAAACCAACAAACCAATGAAAAGCCACCAAATGGATTGCCGATAGATAACTTATTTGCATATAGGGTGCTTGTTTGTTGTTTATTCGGGTGGCCAATGAACAAACAGAATTTTGATTTGTTTACTAATTTACATAAAAATGTTTGGGTAAATCTGAGAATAAAATTTGCAGAACCAATATCCAGTTACCATTTACCCTATTTAAAATACATTTGTTTACAGGTTAAAAGTTTTTGTTGACACTTTGTAAAGTAATTACATAATTAATTTTTTGTTTCACAATCGAGATTAACTCCCGACCCACGTGTTTTGGTTAATCGATAGACCCCTGGGCATTATAACAATAAATACAGGTGTTGAATTAACCAGGTGTACTCCCTCTGTTTTTGACTCAAATTTTCCTGTTAAAATAACATAGAAGGGTAATGGAAAACTTTTTAACTCTTTGTTGTAAAATTATGGTAATGCATGGAATGCAGCGGCAAAAAATTAGCTTTCCATTGGTGTATACCATGTCATCCTTTAACATCCACTTTCTAAGATATTTGGAGAAAAGTCGCGGCAAATTTCATTGTGGCTACTTTAGTACATATTGCGACTAACAATCCTGTAAAATAAGAATGAATTTGGACTAGCGGTTTCTGAGGAGTTGCATCCACAAAATTTGCCATTGTACAAATAATGCGGAAAAAACAACAATGCGGAAACAACAATGCGGAAAAACAAAGTCCCATAACTCCCACGATATTTGACAAATCGAAATGGCGATGCAATAGGATCTAGTACATATCGCGACTAACAATCCTGTAAAATTTGAATAATTTTTTACGGGCGGTTTCTGAGGAGTTGCGTCCTAAAAAGTGTGACATAGGGACGGACAGATGGACGCAGACCATTTCTAAGTCCCACCGTCGCGTGCGGCGGGGGGGACAATAAAGAATCAGGTTCAGAATACTTAACATTGCATGTAAATAAAATATTATAATGTACAACAATAAATAACATTTTCACTTCCAATAAGCAGCCTAATATCAAGATATCCGACTTTGTTTCATACGCCCTTATACAGTTTTACTTAAAGTACACAAACGTTTGAAAATAAGAGAGTTACTATCACCTATATAAGATACAAAGAAAACATCAATATAGGAGCCTGAAGTAATTGTCGTCGCAGCAATTTTTTAAACCTATTACCTTGCTTTATCTACCATCTTACCTGAAACATTTGTACAGTTAACACAATGATGTTATGGAATTGTGTATTGTTGCATAAAGCCTAGAATATTATGGTCATGTCCATTCTGTACGATGAAAAATTGTGAACATGTTCAAAACTTGGAACGGACATATACTGCACTAGCTTTTCGGTGATTGTATGGTAGGTGTTTGTTTTGTTCGGTTGCCATATGTCATTTCTGCATTATTCATTTCTTATATGTCTGTCTTGAATCTGTTCATGTATGGAAGATTTAATTGATGAACGGGATATATCGGAGAAGTAACGGATAAACCGTTCAAGTTCTGAACTTTACAACGGAAACCTACCGGATGAGCACCGTATAAAACGAATTGAATTATCGGTTTTCAAATTGGTCATCTATAAGAAAATTTTTACACTATTTTTTTTTTAAAGTTTCTTCTTTAATTCAGTAATTTGAGAAGATATTCAGTATCTCTTGATTTGTATTTATCTTGTAACATTTTTCAGACATATATTTTACGAAAGGATATGGAGTAAATGAAGATGAAAACATAACACATATGTTAACTTATATGCTTACTCAAACTGCAATAAATTTTAATGAGCAGTTTTAGAAATTAATTCTTCATCAGCAGCACTAGAACCCAAACATAGGAATCTACAATTTCAAAAAATGTTTAAAATGCATAAAACCAAACGAAAGCCGAATAATAAGTAATATCAAATAGAGCTAAGGACAAAACTACGATAGAGGGAATTAAACCTTAAATTTTAGAATTTACATAAATTTAGATAAAAGTTATTGAACAAAGTATACACATGAGATATAATCTCATGTACAAGTTCACCACATCTAAGAAAAATAAGGAGCATACGTCTAAACACGGGGAATTGTTAACCAACTCCACACTGCATTAAAAGACAAACTCCCATATTAAATATTTTATGAAAGGATATGGAGTAAATGAACATGAGAACATAACACATATATATGCCCAAAACATGACATATGCCAAAAACATTACAAAACTGTCAATTCTATTGATGTTTTACTAGTTATTCTAAAGAATGTATAACTGGAAAACGATCTTTGTTTTCTGTATCCCCAATGCCATTTTCTATGGTGAAGAAGGTTTGTGTAAACATTATATATTAGAGAAGAAACATACATAACATCAAATAGGGTTCAGAAACAAGCATAACAATGCTTATATAAATCATTCTCCATATCAATAAGATACAGTAAGAGCATACAAAAAATGATCTGCATCAACTAAAATATTTAAGTTCAAAATCCACAGAGGGGTAAGAAAATCTCGTCTTGAACAGTTCATTCATTATTTCACCAATTCTGTTCCAAGTATAATAAAAAGAAGTAAATTTTGAAATTAGGGTTACAATCAGGTTCCTGTTTAGTGAAAGCTTATTCCAATCTCTAATTGTAGAAGGCAGGACATAGTTAAGGATATATTTGTTGATGTATTTAGCTGATTCTGAATACCAACGATGTTGGGTTAAACTGAAGGGTTTTCTTACTTTGAGATACTTATCTGTTATGTGCAGTTCTTTTCTTTGGTCATTATATGGCCTTTCTATTCGCTGGTATTTGTGAAAATAAACAAAATTGGCTAAATACGCTGAAAATAATTATGTTTTAAATAAGTTGTTCAGCTGTCAAAAGAGAGAAAACCAAAGGAATAATTATCTCTTTTTAATTTTCTTAGTATATACTTTCATACTAGTTTTTTTAAGTTTCTTATCTCAGAATTATACCAACAGATACAACACAGAATCTTCATCTTGCTCAACTACTGAATTGTCTGTTGAAATAACTAAGATTATGACTGCAGTCAAAGACAGGCATAAAGCATACTGTGAAACTATTCATGCCCGAATGATCATACATCATATGTGGATACTTAAAACATCGAAAGATTTATTGGAAAATCTTAACTCCCGTTCATTTCTCAAATACATTCTCTGAATACATTTGATTTTTCCACACTGTATACCACGCTTCCGCATGATAAACTTAAATCATTCATCAAATTTGTCATGCCGATTCAAAAAAATATGTATTATTAGGTTATAAATCCACAATTTTTTTTCAAAAACCAATTTAAAAAGGAAAGCATGTTACGATGAAAAACGGGAATTGATAATATATTTGTCACATTTTGGGGTGCTGTTTATCAACAACAAGTTGGCATACCTATGGGTACTAATTGTGCTCCTCTACTAACAGACTTGTTTTTATATTCTTACAAGACCGAATGTCTTCTGGGACTCGTAAAAGATCACAGAATAAAAGATGCTATATCATTCAATCTCACTTATAGATATATTGATGATGTTTTTTCCATCAATTACGCATCTTTTGCTAAGTGGATTCTATTTACATATCCTCCAGAACTAGAGATAAAGGAAACGATAAAAACAACAAGATCTACATCTTTTTCAGACTTACATCTCGAATTTGACGAAAATGGTCATATCAGTACTAAAATGTACAACAACAAGGACGATTTTAATTTAAAAAATATCAATTTTCCCTAACATGGACAGTATTATTCCAGCATCTCCTGCTTACGGAGGGTTTGTTTTACAGTTGACTTTCATTAGACATAGTTATCTTCGTGACCGCCTTATTAATCAAGGCTTCAAAAAATCCGTCTCATACGATCATTGAAAAAGTTCTTTAATAGATATCAGTCCATTGCGGAAAAAATTGAATTTTCGGTTCGAACTCTGATTCAAGATTCTTTTTTCCTTAGTAATGGGATGATCATTTCTTTTAGCTTTCTACGACCTTTCAATAGCAATTGCTGTTTAGTTGCTACCGGACACTACTGCAATGAAAGGGAGAGTTTGGCATGCCATAAAACCGATTTAACCAACCATTTCTTTTGGAATGCCTGTACCAAGCCAGGACCATTGCAGTCGACAATTTCTCAGGTGGTTTCCATCTGATTTGTCTTTTTGTCTCATGCACTTCGGGTCTTGGCTGCTCTGTTCAGTAATTTTGTTATTACCCCAATGATACTTTGTTATTACCCCAACGATACTTTGTTATTACCCCAATGATACTTTGTTATTACCTCAATGATAATTTATTATCTTAAAATTAATAATACTCGAATTCTCGGTGCTCTTATGTTACCTTTCCGTTAATAATCCGTTTTATTCTGTACTCGTCCGGTATGTAACGTTATAAATACCTTTTACTCTTTGCTGGTCCGGTAGGAGACGGTTTCAGTTCGGCGCGAGTTCGGTTTATTCGGTGCTAGGCATGTACATCTACGGTGCTCTGACTGGATGTCTCCGGTTTTTGTGCGTTTTCATTGGAATTCGTGAGCGAATAAAAATATTTAAGCCCCTCTTACACTAGACAAACAAACGCCGAACGTATGAAAATAATTTATATCCTTGGACTGTAAGTCCCCGAGGGTATTCACCAGCCCAGTAGTCAGTACTTCGGTGCTGACCCGAAAGCCGATTATTTTTCGAACTTTAAAATATCTAATTTTTTGTAAATTTTGTTGAAAACTATAAGGAGTATCTCCCTCATGCAAAGCTCTGTCCTTAGCTGATTTTGGCTTAATATTTAGATCACTTTCGTTATTTGTTCTCTATCAGTTTTAAACATCTTTGAGTTTATGGTCTTCCAAACGTTTAGATTTTATCTGCACTGAAGAGACATAAGTTGTCGAAATGCGCATATGCAGAAAGTAAATTCACAGTAACTTCGGTATTTAGTTATTTGTCCCCGTTCATATACGTTCGTCGTCCGTTTTTTATCCGGTGAATCTGGTACAAGTACGGTGATGTCCGTTTTGTACAGTGAAAAAATTTGAACATGTATAAAACTTGAAACGGACATATACCGCACAAAAAGTCCGGTGAATGTATGGTAGGTGTACGTTTTGTTCGATTGCCATGCGTTGTATATACTTTATTCATTCGGTACTTGTCCGTCTTGCATCTGTTCATGTACGATAGATTAAATTGGTGAAACGGACTTTAATCGAAGAGGTAACGGATAAACCGTTCGAATTCCGGACTTACAACTAAAGTTTGTTTTTCCTCTATCGGATTTCACCTTACTACCGTTACTACCAGAGTTGACATGTTCAACACGACGGGCGTCTTATAAGAAGCAGGAGATGCTCATCTAACGGTACACCTGATCTCACACATGGTTTTTATTGGATTTTATTTTATCTGTATGTGTGTCTTCAATTTTATTTTTTGTCCCGTACTCAAGTGTTGTCCTTGTTTCTTAGTGTTTCCGATGTTGCCTTTGTCCATCGATTGTTCGTTTTTTGACTGATGGTTCGGTTCTCACTTACTTTACAGCGGAAATCAACCAGACGAGCACCGAATAAAATGTAATAAAAAATTAGAGTCGTCAAAGTAGACCACAATGAAAAAAAAGCTAAGAACAGGAGGAAATGTCCGTATTTTCTACCTTATGGTTTCAACTATGAGGCAACCGGACGGAAAACCAAAATTATGGTCCTGCCAGGACGAGAGAAACTTGGTCCACTGAAGAATACAGAATTTATTTGGTTGCCCCCTAGTTGGAGGCCGTTAGACTGATAATTTGGGCCATTCTTTCTGTTCCTTTCTTCTGTTTTAGCCAGTCTTTTATTATTTTTTACTTTGTATATTTGTCCTTTTTACCTTTTAAAATGTGGCCTACTTTTACCATATTTTGCTTAAAACAAATTTATAACGATTGCTTATTATGTGATCATCCAAAAGAAGGTGCTATACACCACCTCTTTAATTAAGTAATTGCAAGACTTATGCAGCGTTTGTTTATTTGTATTTATATTGTAACATTTTTCTAAAATACACCCAAAACATCAAAATTTAAAAAAATGTCAGTTTTCTCGCCGTTTGGAATTTTCGCCTTGGGTCTTTAGTGAAGAAGGTTATCTGTGACCCGACATTTCTTTATTTTCTTAGGTCATTCACTTGCTTTTTTCTATTCGGTGACATTTTGGGAAAATGAATTTAATTGGTCAAGCACACCGTAATGATTATCTGTGTAAAATAAGTTGTTGAGCGGTCAAAAGACACAGATCTAATATAGCAAAGATAACAGGAAACACTTACAATGGCAAAAATTACAATCACATGCCACAATCTACTAGGGAACTGCACAAAAAAAAAGACAAACGTAGACAACGACATGAACTCGGTATAGCGTTTTTGAAAATCGATTGTTTGGCATAGTAATTTTTCAATTCGTTTTGACTCGGTGCTCGTAAGGTACGTTTTCGTTAGCAATTCGTTTTATTCGGTACTCGTCCGGTATGTTACCGTAATAAACACGTTTTATTCGGTGCTCTTTCTGTAGGGTTCCGGTGTTTGCTCGATTCGAGATCGGTTTATTCGGTACAAGGACTGTGCATGTACGGTGTACTTGCTGTATACCTCAGGTTTTTGTGCGTTTTGATTGTACTTTGTGAACAAAAATATTTACCACCACTCAAAAATGATTTTTGTCCGTTTCACATACGTTTGTGCTATACAGTGTAGTGTAAGAGCGTCTTGAATGTCACACAAGAAAGAGTTGTTTCGTTGCAGGAAGAAAGAATCATTCATTTGGAAATGATAAAATTTAAAATTTAATGTCTTCCTCTTTATCCACAATGCATTAACAATGTAGGGATATGGATTTAATGCAAAGAGACAAAGTCTCTACAAATACATGGTAATAATAAGCGATGGAACAACGCTTTTATGTACACATCCATTCTAATTTTCATTATATACAAGAGTATGTGTATCTTCTATTGTTTAAAATAATTTACTTAACTTTTATTCCATACTGACAAATTTTCTTCAGAATGATACCAAATAATTTGCAGATGGACTAATGGTTTTAGATTAGAAAAACCTTTCACAATGAAGAAGCAAAATTTCCAACTACAGTTCTGTCCCAAAAACTAGAACTAAGTTACATTGGGTACGCAGTCATGTAATATAACAATGATACTTTAAATAAATAACAAAATACCGAAATTACTGCTTATTCATTTTCTGCATATGCGCATTTCGACAACTTATGTCTCATCAGTGCAGATTAAACCAAAACATTTGAGGTCAATTAACCCAAAAATGTGTAAAAGCTGATAGAGAACAAATAACCAAAAAGATCTAAATAGAAATGCCAAAATTCAGCTAAAGAACAGAGCTATACACGAGGGAGATACTCCTTAGTTAAAAAAAAATGTAAAATTTAGATATTACTAAGAGTTTTCTTTTTTAATAACAGTTGCCTTTCTTTACACTGATCATTGCAAAACATCTGGTAATTTTCCACATCTTTCCAAGAAAATCCTGTTTTCCCCTATTAAAACTCCTGTTGAGGTATCAGAGCCAAGGACTGATAAGCTTTGCATGTATTATGAAGAGAAACTAGAATTTACTATACGGAACTACTTTTTAGCAAATAGGCAGGCAGGAAAACATGGATTTCCTTATTGATGGTGTTTTGGTGTGTTACAACGGAAAGGGTATCGGTGAACATGATCAAAGAGAGATACATGAGGCAATACAACAAGATTTAATGGGATTATCAAGTATCGTGGTGTTGCATGGATTTAGCGTAAATGAAAAAGAAATATTAAAGTTGGAAGAAGGCCAAATAAATTAGAAATTCAACATACTGTCAGTTGTTGATAACATGGAGTAAATACCGATATATGTGACAATATTAAGATTGTATATAGCTAAATAGCTAAACATTTTTTTAAGTATCTTTTCAGTGTTTAACAATTCAAAATCACATGGGTCATTTGCCCTGATTTTTGGTTGATAATGGGAAAAGATGGCTTTTCATTCAGATCTTATCAGTTAAATTTGTTCTCTATCAGCTTTCACACGAATCACATAGTTTGAGGAAACGGTCATCTGCAAAAACATGGTTTCTTTATTGATTATTTAAATTATGGCATTCCTGGTCGTCAGTTTAAATATTACAAAGATATATAGATAACAAAAGGATGGTATCAGTATGATGGATAGCCTTAAATGTCATAAATCGGGAATGGTCATTTAAAGTTATAAATGTTGTACTCCCCGTTGTACTTGTATAAAGTTTCCGGTTTATTAGGTCTGTGGACAGGAAATTAAATAAGGAGCGTACTAACTGTATTTTTACATACATAATTTCTTATATAATATTTATTTATAATTCCTTTATAATACATTTTTTACTATTATTATCATTGATTTCTTATTCAATTTGTAAACGGTGTAAAATTTCAACATATGGAACAAACATTTATTGTGATTGTAGTAATAAAGGATTTCGTTCAGTTCCAAAGACCATTCCAGAAAATGTAACAAATTTAGATTTATCTGGAAATAAGTTGTCTTTACTTAAATATAATTCATTTCGATGGTTAAATAATCGGAACATATTGAAACTTGGACACTCTGGGATCACTGACATAGAAGTAGAGGCGTTTGCAGGCCTGCATAAACTGGAACAGTTGGATTTAAACTCTTTTTCCTTTCATTTTCATATCTAATTTTCTCAGAAGCGATTCATTGCCTGTTGGAGTATTTCGATATATTCTAAATCTTTCAGTGTTGGATATAACCTCAAACTTATTCCACCTATCGACACAATATCCCGAAGACGCATTTTGTGATCTGCAGAATCTAAAGATTTTACTATTGAGTGGATATAACCAAGTGAATTCCAATCACTGGTTAGTTTAAATGAAATCAGTGTGGATCCGTGTGATATAAAGGAGTATAGAAACACTACATTCATTTACTTCACCGACCTACCAATCAAATCAATATACATGACTTGCAGAGTAAAAAGAGTAGAAGTTGATGCACTGAAACTTTTTCAAAGTGTTCAGTTTTTGACAATATCAGATAGTTTTTTCATGCCTATTTCCAAACTAATAATAATTTTACATTCCCTGAAAAACAGGAATATGACAAGAATAGATTTGTCCTCGAATTATCAAGCTCATACTGGATTAGATATTATAACTCCAAATGAAATGTCATACCTCGGGGATATTTGTGTGAAACAAGTAGGTTTAAAAATCAACCATATAAGTATTTTAAAGTCGGAGTCAATTTCAAGTATGAAGAACATACATTGTGTAGAAAATTATGATATTTCGGAAAATTATGTGTATGGTGATATTCAGATAGCGTTTGAACTATGTATGCTTTCTAATCTTAAAGTTCTCATCATTTCAAATCAATTAACATCTTCATTTCAAAACAGAACCTTACTGTATGTCTCTCGTTATTTGCCTTCAAACAAGACAATACATTCACCACGTGGTCCAGTGACATTTTCATTTCCATTACCACCAAAGCTAGAACAGATATATGCAAGCAATAGGAGTCAGAAGTACACCTTTAGTCAACATAAATTTCGTTGGAGGCAGTCATTTAGTTTATTTTGATCTAAGTTTGACTCCATTGAGACATGCACTGGCACGTTAAAAGGCTTACAAAATTTGCAAACGTTTAAAATGTCTGGATTCAATTCATTTAACATGGTACTGTTTGAGGGTTAGAGAAGTTACACGTACCATGATTTTTAATTGGTTTTGTCTCAGGGTTAGCAAAAAACATTAACCAATCAGCTACCTAACAGACCTTTCAAAAACATATATGCCTCACTCACCTTGTGACGGGTGCTGTTAACATAGCAGGACATGCTTACCCTTCCGGAGCACCTGATGTCACTCTCAGTTTCACTGGAGTTCACACTGTGAGTGCCTTTGTTCNCTGGCGTCATTGTTTTTGTGTCTAACGTCATTGTTTTCTGTGTTCTAGTTTTTGCCCTGTCTTTGGACTTCGATTTTTGTGAATTTCACCCCTTTGTTCCTTCGGTATTCTACTGCCGTTGTTTGCACTAAACTTAACAATAAGATGATTTCTTTCTTTAAAAAACTTCGATTCTTAGAGAGTAGAAGTTCTTCTTTGTACCAAGGTTTACAAGGAAATGACCATAATGGTGAGTTTTTGAGAGATCTGACCATTCTTGAGAGTGTTGACTTTACAGACAATAATTTAGAAAAAATGCATCCAAATTTATTTCAGTCTCAACACAATTCGCTCATAAGTATAAATCTTTCACGGAACAAGCTTTCCAGTATTCCTTTTGATGTTTCGAAATTTTCCGTGCTAGAAACCATTGATCTTAGAGATAATTGGATTGCATACCTCTCTGTTGAATCGATGAAAGCGCTTGATGAACAGAGTGAGCTATCAAATCATAAACTGCATTTTTTTTCTTGGTGGTAATACACTGCAGTGCAATTGCAAAACTTTACAATTTATTAAATGGCTATTTGAAACCAGTGTTATATTAGACAATAATGGGAATTACACATGTGAATATACTGATGGAAGTCGAA
Organism: Modiolus philippinarum; assembly: GCA_002080025.1. Taxonomy (NCBI): domain Eukaryota; kingdom Metazoa; phylum Mollusca; class Bivalvia; order Mytilida; family Modiolidae; genus Modiolus; species Modiolus philippinarum. The sequence goes on along the minus strand of MJUU01073751.1, from coordinate 93,513 downwards.
CATCTACGCATGACACCTATATACATATGAAGGCTCTATCTTTTAAATGCTTGCCCCAATTTTGGTCATCATGTTTGATGATTCTGTTCATCCTCGTTATCATTGGCTCAAGTTTTGCTTACAAGTATCGGATTACTCTACAGTATTGGTATCTTCATATCCGCCGGAAGTACCGATTATATTCTAAACTGAATGATGAAGCGAAATACAAATACAACGCGTTCATAGCATATCACAACGATTGCTACAGATGGGTTTGTGGTCCCTTGTTATCTTTTCTTGAGGTAGAAGAGAATCTTTCTGTCTGTGTCCACGACAGAGATTTTCCAGTTGGGGGTCTGATGGCCCATTATATATTTGACGCTATATCAGAGAGTAGAAAAGTGATTCTTATTATCAACAGAAAGTTTCTTCAGAGTACAATGTGTGAATACGAGCTCGATATGACGAGGATGTGTATGTTTAGAGAAAATAAAGATATTTTGATTGTAATATTGGTTGAAAAAATCGAAACTGAAGAAATGCCGAAATCTTTGCTTCGAATATGGAATAAAATAACATGTCTTGAAGCTGATGAATCGATATTGACGTCCGATAATCCCGACTTTAAACAATTGTTTTGGAATCGTTTATACGAGTCTCTATTTGTATAATTGTAATATTTCCATATTATATATTGTAATTATTTAGTTTTCCGAAATTTCTACATTTAAGCATTGTAGCTGTCTCACGTCCTTGCTTAGTCTTTGTTTTTTTTCTGTTGCCGTTTTTGCCATGTCGTTGGATTCGATTTTTGTGGTCTTCGCTTCCCTTGTTCCTTCGGTATTCTATTGTGATTGTTTGAAACCAAATGAACAGATAAAATTTATATTTCCAAAACACTACAGTGATATTGTTTATTTTGAAAAAGATGAATTAGCAAATTTTAGCTTTTTGAGTGGATGTTAAAGAGATATGTGTTATGGTCTCATGTACATTTACACAATATCCTTTCGAATATAATATTACCTAACACTTAAATGATGTTTTCGCTTCCTTGCCTATTAGTAGAGCGGCGAATTAAGCAAAAGTCGCTTATTTAAAAAGTTTAAATGACCCAAATACCCTTATCGATTTTTCAGTCGTTTTGGATAGCTTGATTTTTATATTTTTGAAATATGTCTGTCGTAAAAATGAAATGTGGTAGAAACAATGTGATAATTGCAATTGAATGACAAGACCTTAAACGGAATATTGACACCCCAACTAATCTTTTGGGCTTGTTACCAAATAAAACGAAAACTTATCTTCAAATGGCATTATTACATGAAAAAGAGATAATTGCTGAAACATTTTTCACGTTATAGATCATTCTTCGAATTTGCGTTCTATTTTTCTAGAAGATTAGAAAATACCCATAAAATCAACCCAAAATCAGCGTTTTTCTCGAATTTAACACAAAATACACAATTAAAATATGCAGTTATTGTTTTAAGTTAAACTGTACGCCCTATTCAACAAGTTCGACGGTATTTTTATGTCAAAGCTCTGACTAATTATTTTTTAAATGCATTTAAATTTTTCAAAATTAGAATATGCAATCCGTAAATATTTCGTAGTTAGTCCGTCAGTCAGTCTAATATTAAATTAAGCGATCAAATTCATTCAATCGTTTAGACTTGCTGCTTTATGTTCAAATTTATTGATATACAATATGTTCAAGGTAAATCGTACGTAATTTTGGGATACATTTACGATTTAATGTGAGGGTTTGTTTGATTTGTATTGAGAAAGGTGTGTGATTAGTATTGTTAGTAGTTCGTAAAACTGAAAAGCCCCGGCAGTCTAAATAAGAAAATATTAAGCGCAGTCTTACAGATACATGTCAGTATGGAAGCAACGGTCGTTCTTACATTGGACGTTGTCAAATATTTGTGATTGTTTATTTTATTATATGTTGTTTTGTGTTTTTTTCCTCCTTGTTTTTTCTGTTCTTTTACTTGATTTTGGGGTGACATTGCTTTTTTTCGTTTTGTTTTGCTTGGTTTTATTTTTTTTCCTTTGTTTATTTGTTTGTCTTTTTTTACCTTTTCTACGTTTTTTTTGTATTTTGTTTTTTGTTTGTTTGGTTTTTTTGTTTTTGTTTTTGTTTTTTGTTTTTTTTTTTGTTTTGTTTTTGTTTTGTTTTTGTTAAGTTTGATTATTTTTTGTTTTGGTTTTGGGTTCCTTTTCCGGGAAGTGTTTACAAAATCAGAGGTAATACCAACACAACATACAGGCAGCATATACGGTATGACTTTTTACGCCTTTTGGATCCATGCATTGCGCTTTTCTTTTTGTATATGCAATAAGTGTTTTTAATATTCTTAAACTAGATAGCTACATCTTATAAGGTTGCTTAGAACTGATGTTTGAAATGCCCTATAATTCAAGAATATCGCTTGCAAAATTAAATGACCCGTCATTCTAAACCACGAAAAGGCTAGTCAACCATGATTCCGATTGAATATTTTTAGAAATTAAAAATATGGACCAGATAAAACCTGATTGATTGCATATGACTGTGGTTTGCAAATCTGCACCAGACGACAAATTCAAAACAGTTTTAAAAAATAGCAAATGAGAGTATTAACATAATTACTAAAAATAATTGTCAAGAGTGGAAATCGAAAGGACAAAAAAAAGACAAATAAACAAACATATTAGGTGCAAAAGGTACAGAAAACTGTGAATTCTTGTATGTCCTTTCATTCATTTTTAAAAACATTTCAGCAAAATACAAAGGTTCTAGATGTTGGACGGATTTGAGCTTGATCAAAATACTAAAAAGTTAAATTTGGTTCTGTTGGCGGTTATATCTACAATTACTATCCCTTCAGTGCAACCAAATGAAAGAGATGACATAAAGAACATATAACTCATTTGTAACTCCATAACGAACTAAGAACAGTGTTTTTGCAGGACACAATCCTCTGATGAAACTAATACATAGACTTGCAAAACATACAATAATGAAGATCTCATGATGACTGATGTTGACGATGAATATCTCAATAGAAAACTAATAGATACTTATACGAGGCATTATTAAAGATCAGGGATAACTTTCATGAGTAAGAAATTCCTTCTTTTTAGGAGTAAAACGTGTGTAGAATGCATAGAACTTCTCACACTAGGGGAAGACATCCCAATTCTTCCGTAAAATACAACTGTCTTTCTTGAAAAGGCTTTTCACGGAAGAATACAGCAACTTCATTAAACAGTTAGTAATATGAACAACACATTATTTGAAATAAAATGTACATAATATAATAATGTGCATGTTATTAATATTTGCAATGTTTTTATTTGAATATTTATAAGAGGGCCTCAATGAAAATTAGACAAGTTCAAAGTGATTCATGCACTATCTCTAAATAAAGCATTTTCTTACTTATTTCCTTACTAAGCAAAATATGGTTTGAGTGCGATCACCATCTGTGTACAAATATAGCGAATATCTGTCGATTTTTGTTGCAAATCAACCAGTCAATCCTTTTGTAGCTTTTTTTTTAAAAAGGGGGGAGTTTCTGTATTCACTATTTTTAAATAAAAAATAAAATAACGATTAAGTGATCGAGTAAGTTGCAACGAATAAATCAAACAGGGTCATATTTAGATTTTTTCAATTTAATTCACATACTTTGCGTGTGGTCTATAAATCCGACTTACAACATGCCAGGTTACGTGCTATACGTGCTAACAGAGGTTGATTTACGGAATTTAGCTCTTATTAAATATTGTTTAGATTAAATTTAACTCATTTTCACAACCAGGAAAAAAACATTCCTTGAAATGTTTTTAAGTTTAAAACATAGCTCTTATGAACGCCAATTTATGTTATAGTGACGTCACAAATTCTGGCGACATGTTTATTTACATTTAAACTTGCTAAGTAATAAAATTAATTTCTATTGTATCAATTTTTAAGCCTTGAAATGCTGAAAATCATAATATTATCCATTTTTTCATTTTTACTGATTGACTTTTGACCCCTAATTTATCCCCCTTTCTACCATATTTGGTTTTTACGACAAACAGTTTTGAAATGTACACGACCTAAGCTCTCCAAAAAGGTATAGATATTGAATAGGGTATGTGGTCATTTAAATTTCAAAATTTCTGGTCTCTGCCGCTCTACTATATGTGATATCGATGAACAGGGGCTGCCTCTTAATCTACTTGTGTCTGTTTTGTTTAAGGCTGACCAAGTATTTCCTACCATGAATTTTTAAAGACCTTGTCTCATGTGCATTTACTCCATATCCTATCGTTGTTTATCTCTGTCGTCTGTTGGAACATTTGTCCTCCAAATTCGACTAATATGTTGTCAATTAAAATTCCAGCATAACTATTACTCTCTTCTCTTCATACTTTTTTCAATTAGTTTCATATTTATCATTATAAGCCTTGTATTTAGCATCAAAAATCAACTTTTTGACAGAAATACCTTTGTACTAAATCCTACAGCCCTGGCTCCAATTTATCTTGCGGTAGGAAGTGAAGAGTTGTATTAAAAAATGCTTCATGTGGTCAACAGTTTGAAGTGTACATGTCACATATGTGTTGCTGTGAAGTCCAACATTCTGCTCATTAATCCGATATGAATTGGAGAATGAATTTCTAAAATGACATACATTTGACTGAAGCTAAGCTAAGGGTAGTTATAATTTTAAATTATACTATCATATGACGAATTTATCCTTTTTTGGCATAATAAAAAAATATTGACACTTATTTTTTTAATAGAAGCAGTGTTAAATAAGTAAAGTATTACTAAAACATTAAGAAAGTGCACTGACACGATGATTGCCTCCAACAACACAAAGACATTTCGCTGCTCTAGCACCGAATATAGCTTTACACAGAAGGACATTTATACGCCTGTGGATATATGATTTCCAGTGTTTCCTCCTACTCGTCTATGCTGATGACAATGGTGAAAATAATCTATCAAGAATTCGACAGTTTGTTGTTTGACTAGACGAGCACTGAACACAGATTTTTGGCATTTGGGGAAAACAAATTTAGGAATTTCATAAGGCCAAACCTGTCGCATGAAATATACTGAATCTTTCAATGCATGGTATATGTTTTTGTTAGTCAATTGAAACATTTGATCGTGCAACTAATGATTTATAGTACTGGTATTTAATATTATTGCATTTATTAAGGGGATACGATACAGTACCAAGGGCAGATAATAACGTCGCCGCATGTAGCATGTTGTTTTCGCGACTCACGAAATAGAGCACGACGTCATAAATACCAGACTACGCGAATTGCGGACAGAAACATGTACAATAAATCTATGATAAAATCGACGTGGTTGTGAATCGCTCATAACGCAATTTGGGAAGTGGTAGCTCCAGATCCGACATACTTGTCAAATTGAAACCTGATAGCAAAGACTTCCTATCGGCATCGTTTGCAATAGAATCCATTTTTCCTAACAACAATTTGATTTCGTTAAAAAAGATTTACACTTGTTACAGGTTATAATACACCATTAGACGGTATGGGCGCATC